>JAECUM010016113.1:0-17807 GCA_016617855.1 Megalonaias nervosa
GTGTCCGATGTGCCACGGGCGTAGAAGTGGAAGGTAGTGGTGGTGGAGGTGGTGGTAATGGAATGGCTTTGGTCTTCTTTTCTTTTTTCACTTCTGGTTTCCCTTCTTTCTTTTTCACCTCTGTCGAAGGTGGAGTAGACATCATCTTTTTAACCCAAGCTTTAAGTTCTTCTCGTTGCGGTGTAGGGAAGGGGTCAACAAGGACGCTGCAATCTTACTAGGAATGGGAGCTGCTGACGGTGTTTGAAAAACTTCTCGTGCCTCTTCTTCCTCAGGCCTTCGTGGGGTTGTGTCTGTCTTGACCACTGGTGGTGGTGGTAGTGGTGGTGGTGATGGACTTTTCATCAAGGCCTTAAAATCTTTCAGAGTGGGTGGAGCTGTTTCGTCTAAAGCTTTCTGGTGAAAGAGTTGCAGTCGTTGCAACAACTGTCCGTACCGTTGCGATTTTTCCGTTTCTGACAAATCGCTGCGATCCATCAACGATTGCAGTTCGTGTTGTATCTGGGACATCTCGGTCAAATGAGGATTGGGAGGTAAATGTGGGGTTCGTTGTTCTTGCCAACGATGGTATTCCATCCATCGTTTGTAAGGGACTAAAGCTAGTTTTCGTCCTTCCATCAGATTTGAAGGATCACGTCTGAGATCTTTTGATTTCAGAGGTCCCTTTTATCTTCTTGGTCCTTTTTATCTTCATCCTCCCATGTTTCCTAATACTCCTTGCAGCAAGGGTCCTTCTATTGTTCCCATTACTCCTTTCAGTAAGGGTCCTCCTATTGTACCCATGACTCCTTTCAGTAACATGGGTAAAAAGGGTAAAATTCCTCCGCGTTGCACCAACATCTTTTTCTTTTGACGAATAGGTATTTTCTTTTGGATCATTTGACGAAGAACGTGTCGATGTTTGCCTAAGCATTCTTTCTGGTGTTTAGACAAAGGTATTGTGCCTTTCAAGACATTCAGACAACATTCGCACACGGTATCAATAACATCTTTGGAGGCTGTTTGAATGAGTTTTTTTCGCATGGGTGAAGGAGCTTTGGACAGGACGGACAACATGTCCCAATGTTTGGCTAAACGAGGTGGCAGTCCTTTCCTTTTCTTTCCTTTGGAGGTAGAAGAGGAATGTCTTTTTGGGGGTGACATCTTTCTCAGTGGGTTTGTTGGTTCCGTGGCATACAACAAAAAAAATTCACTAACGTCAATGACTTGTCGCACGGTCTTTTATCCTTTTGGGGGACTATCGCTTTGTCATAAAGGTGACGATGTGTTTTCCAAAATCACCAAAGAATCCTCCTCTTTGGTGACTCCTCTTTTTCTTTGGACGAGTGTGCCTTTTCTGGGGGTGACGTCGATGTTTGACTAAGCGCTTCTTAGGATGACGTGACTGTCTTTTTCGTTTTCCTTTTCCTTTTTGGACCGAAGAAGAAGAACGACGATGGTAACGGTGTACACTTCTTGGAGGGAACATCTTTGGACGTGCAGTAGCACAAAAAAATACTGATCCGTATGGCTTGCCTCAGGTCATTTTATACTGGAATGCGTCGCCACTGATTGTCTTTACGTCGTATCAACTTGATGACAGGCAACACACGCCGTGGAGGAGTTCGCAACGGACTAAATCGAGACAGTTCTTGCTTGGACAAATCCAGTAAACTCTGTAACACACCCGTTCTCTCTTGGACTTTGACTTTGGGGGCAGGTACTTTGTGAGCCGCGGCTACTGCCGCTAAAGAGGAAGAGGGTGTCACTGCTGGAGGAGAAGTTGTTGGAGACACTCTCTTGCGAGTAAAAGCTGTTTTCTGTGGGCTTTTCTTTTTCTTTTTCTGAGGTTGTGACCTGGTCTTGACACCCTTGCTCTTTTTCTTTTTCTTCTGGGTACGTTTGGGTGTGGCTTTTTTCTTGGGGACAACTTTGGGAGCATTAGGATCCCATTTTAAGAGGGAACGAATGATGACACCTCCTAAAGATCCACTTCCTCCAGGTTTCAAAATGATTTGCTTTTTGGTTTGAGTGTCGATGCGAGGATCGGCTAGTTGCGTCAAGGCAACTTTGTTTCTCTCAAAAAAACGTTTGGTTTGATGTGGAATCTGAATGATGCCTTGCAGTAATTGACGTGCTGTCACCGTAAACCATCGTAAGACTTCTTTGAGACTAGCTTCTAAGACACGAGCACGTATTTGTGGATTTTTTTCGCGACTGATGCCGTACAAGGCACGAATCAATTTAATGGGAAGATGAGACTGAAGGGACGTCATGTTGACAATGTATGAGACAGAGTCCAAGTGACCGAGGTTTTATAGATTTTTTTGGTGATTAAGTCGACGACGGAGACGTGTACACGATAGGTCCTCCGTCTTGGCACCAGGGGTGAAACAGATGGGTACGAAATCGCAAATAATCGGGAGTAGTGGGTTTTAAATCCACGAGTAAATAAGCGTGTGGGGTTTGAGTGGCATCGTCGTACGCATGAATCAGCCAAGGCGTTCCTAACTGTTTGGCTAAGACTTGTACTTGCGATTTATCTCTAGGGCTTTTAAACAACACCAAGTAATGAGCATTGAGACTGATGGTACGATGGGCTTTACTTTGTTGAAACAAATTTTGGGTAATGTAAATGACACTGGCATTACGATGATGCCCTTTGCGCGTAAACCAGAGTTTAATTTCTTCTTCGTCTTCTCCTAACATGTCGTCAAAAATAACCAAATGAGTTTGACTAGGGTCAGACACGATTCCGTCGTCTTCGACAGGAATGCCTTCCACAAAGACGATGGAATCGCCTTGACTTTCTCGCAGAAGGCTGTACGCCGATTGCCACTCTTTATAGCACCACACGATTCGTTGAGGAGGACGATCGATCAAATGATGTTTATGTTCGATCAAACGTTTGACAAATTCGGTTTTGCCTGAACCACTAGGTCCAGCAATAAGCATGTTAAAGGGATGGCGAAGATACAAGGCCTCCCAACTAGTCCGATCTACGTGTTCGTCAATGACTTTGACAGTGGAGGAAGAGGGAGCAGAGACAGTAGAGGTAGCCATAGTAGTAGTAGTGTAATAAAATGTCACTTGTGACACGAAGACAGACAAGACAAGAGTTTTTATACTTTTTCAGGACACGTTTATTGTCATCTTTATTAGTGAACAACACGAAAGACAAAAATACATAAAAGCCATATGGTTAAGTACAGGAATAAAAAACACAACAAAACGACCATAGTGGAATATAAACAAGTCTCTGTACAACATTTTTTGTGATCAAGAGGTGAAATCGTAGGAGTAGTGTGTAATGTTCTGAGAGTCTGTACATTCCTTGGTTCAGTCACACAAGGGTCCTCCCGAAATGGTCTTTCAGGAATGTCAATGACAGTCCTGTCTTGAAGAGAGTGGTTTTCCTCGGTGACAGACTGTTCTTCTGGTATTGACACTAACACAGGTTTAAAAGTGACTTTTTTCACGGTACGTTTTAATGTTTTAGGATGACAAATCTTGGGCATAGTGTGCCACCTCTTTAGCCCAAGCCTCAAACCCCCAACTTTTCCAGTCACGTACATCTGTCCAGTGAGGGTGTAAGTCACAAGCTACACACACGTCGTCGTACACATCTTCAGTACCTAAAAGTTGACGAATCTTGTTTTCCCGTAGAGGTTGAGAAGTATCCAAATGAAAGCGCAAAGCTTTGAGGAGAATGAGTCTCTCGTGGACATTTAAAGGGATCACTTTCATGTTTTGTTTTGGAGTAATAGGTACTGTTCGTAAAGAGTCCACAAAGAATCAGCTGGTAAACGAAATCCCAGAAAGCAAGTCACTAAGACACACACTACACGTCGACCCCAATTCAATGGAGACAGTTCTCGTAATAGGTGTTGGTAATCCTCTACCGTTTGAATACTGTCATTGATTTCCTTCCACGGAATCTGTTGTATCACGAATGATAAAGGTCGTGGCATGGTAGAACGTTTTTATACCCTCTTTTTTCGGCTGCTATAAGTGTACTTTTTGCACAGAAGTGGTCGTATTCCGTCGGCGTATTCAAAATATTTAGTCACTAACTTGCACATCACACGTCGTTCAGAAGTTTCCTCTTCAACTAAGTTTACATTGTGTACAAGATTTTGGTAACCCTCTAACTCTTCTTCTGGAATTCGATGCAGTAAGTGTACCTGGTAGTAAAAATAATCACTATCAGCAACACAATTCTTCTTGCTCACGAGTAGTTGATCAATGTCTGACCACTGGAACACTTTCATCAGAATCAATCCTCTTATAGCATTTAGGTACCAGTGGTTCCAACATCGGTGACGTAACGGATGCAATGATTCTTTTCGTTTCACTTGTATTTTGACGAACTCACAGTAAATGCATTCTCTCAATTCCACAGGCAAAGCACGAATGTTCTCTTGTAAAGTATCCATAACCATGTCAGTCAAACACTTCTCCTAGAGCGAAAGTAATGAACGTAGTGGGTAATTTCTGACCACCGCCATTCCAGGAAACGGTCAAGAATGTCAATAAAATCTTCAAATGTAAATGGTCTAAAGCGAAATAGTAGAACGAACGCACACTTGATCCATATAAATCGGACTTGTTTGTTGACTTTGGTCAATTTCCTCTTATGAATTTCTCGACACAAATGTTCTACAGTCACTAATTGAGATTTGACTCTGGCAAGTCCCTGCCATATGTCCTTGTAGATCTTCTCTTGCAATTCGTTTGGTAATCTTTGAAGATTATTTTTTACATCGGGTTTAAATACTTGTCTAGGGATTGTCCAACGTTTGACTCCTAACTCCGTAGCTAGCTTTTTACACAACATGGTAGGGTCACTTCAATGACGAGGTCCCACTAAAGGCAGGTAGTGACACTCTGGAGACCATCGAGCGTGTTCCAGGTAAGCGCAATCTTTCTTCTCCCATTCGTGAAGTGAGACACTGCAACTGAAGCACTTGACTTTATCTCCTTCGCCCAAGTAGAAAAATCCAGCTCTGGCTAATTCTTCGGGGGTAGGTCCTCCTAGATATTTTGGCCATTTTCCTTGGAAGGTTTGCAATCGACTTTCAAAATCACAGTATTCTGGCAAACGCACAGGGAACGAATATTCGTCTTTCACAGGTTCATTTCGATGAGGGTACGGTGAAATCCTTAGGAGTTTGCTCAGTTTTACATGACATCCGTAGGGTGGTAGTCGCTTGGTTTCCTGTGGAGGTGGCCATCCACCATGAAAACCAGTAAAGTGAAAAGGTGTGCGATAACGAGTGGCATCGCTTTCACATCCGTCAGGTTTGACACGTACAGCATCACTTTCCATGGTAGGCATGGTAGTAGAAGTAGTAGTTATAGCAAAGTTCCCATGATGATGTGGTACTGAATCACTAAGGTCATAGCGTACGGCATCCCTACCATCGCAAGGCACAGCATCGTACTTGAGTTTACTCTTACTGGATACTTGCTGTGTGAATGGATTCATCTTTCTCGCTTAGCAATGGTAGTCACAATGAACTATCGACCTTGAACGTTGTCCCTTTTTATATGCTGACCAATATCGGCATGACCGTACGGTAAAGTGAAGTGGTTGGGAAGCCGAACTCGCTTCTGGTACACGATTTGATAAACTTTTTCCAAGGGTCGACTGACGATTTGGTGTGTGGGTAAACGTACAATCTTGTGCGGTTCGTGGGTGGTCACTTTAAAGTTTCGATCCTGTCCAGACTGCAAGGCTTCTTTCAATATGCTAAAGTTCACCACTCGGCTGGTGCGATAATTGAGAGTCAATCCTTTTCACTTTACACTCCGTGTGCACATCTCCTTGATTGTTCCGGTATTCGTAGCCGTAATTTTTGGGACCGCCACTTGCAAAACTTAGAATCTTGTGGTCGGGATGCTCGTCCGTCCAGGCTCCTAAACGGTCTCCTTCGATGACAGGGTGAGGTTGACCCAGGCGATCAATGTAGATGCAACTGTCCGTGTCAAAATACAGCACACGATCTCCTAATAGTTCTAAAGCTTCGTACAGTTTTAAGCGAGCATGGGCTGTCACGTAGGCCGCAATGATGACATTTCCAAATTCGTCGGCTTCTACAAAGTCCAGTTCTTCTTCGTAATTGATTAAGAGCAAGTCCTCACGAACGACGTCCACGTGTTTCATGTATTTGGTTTTGTCGTGAATCATCTGCAAGTATCGGAAAGGTTCTGTCAAATACTCCGTCTTGGGTAAACACGGTCGTTGTGCCATTTTGCCCCACAAACAATTCAACATCACTTTGGCAAACGATCGCCTTCCTTCGTTTTTCTCGATGTGGTCTAAAGTGATGCCTTCCTGCTTCCAGTATTTCTCTTTGAACTTTGTTTGGTCGTCGGGAGTGTGACACCAGGAAGGGTATCCGCTAGCTTCTTGTTTCAGTTTCAAAAAGGCATTCACGTAGTCTGCAAAAATGCCTTTTTGAGAATCGTCGCCCTTGTGGTATTTTTCTGTCTTGGGAAAGTGGTAAATTTCGTACACTTCTAACAGTTGGTATCCCAAGTCCAGAGCTTTAAACAATTCCATGCTGACCCACGTTCCCGTCAAGGCTCGTTCTTCCTGAGTGTGCTGACAAGGGTGGTCTTGGTTGCACGTTTCAGCACAAGTACGACACAAGGGAAACATCAGTTTTCCTTGGCAATGATGTGGTAAAACGGGATGGTACAAGTTCGTGGGAGGCAAGACTTTACACTTGATCAATCCTTCGTATTGTCGAATATTGTCCACGTCAATGTGTTCCGTCAGCAATTGTGGGTGCCCTGCGGGAAAGTGACAATATTTGCACACGTACGGATACAGAGAACACACGTCCAAGTATTTGATTTCCTCTCCTTTCTCCTCGTCGACTTGGTACAGCAAACAGGTGGCATTCGTCCGTCCTCCGTACAAACTGTCCCGCGGGTTCAGAGGGTCCACCAGCTTGTAACTTTCCACGATACGCTTAAACTCGGGATCGGTTTTCAATCGCTGATCGTACTCGTGTTCCCACATTTCCACTACTTGGTATCCTTGCTCTTCTAACTTCAAGCGTCGCTGACAAGTGGCCTGGTACAAGTCTTCCATGGTCCGTTGTAAAAACTGGTTTTTAGTGTCACGTTGAGGGTAGCAGATGGGACATCCGTGAAATAAGCACCCGTTAAACTCGTACACAATCTTGGGGTTTTCTAAGTCCCAGCCGTCTACCGAATACCTTCCGATGGTCTTTTCGCCTCCTCCGTTGCGAGCATGTTGGATCCATTTGTCTTCCTTCTCACACAAGTAATGTAACCAACGTAGGGCTTTGACCGAGTATTGACGTTTGACAAAATTGGTCGTTTGAGGACTGATGACAGCTAGGGTGTTTTCGGGCATGAATCGTTGACGATACACTAAGGAACACGCTTTGGCAATGGTACAAGCTTCTTTCAAAGGATCGATCCCTCCGTGTTCCATGAACAGTTCTCGAAATTTTCCACAGCAGCGACGTAAAATGTCTACGTCGGAACGACAATATTTTAACATTTCTTCCTGAAAGTCAAAAGGGTCCGAAGCGTGAGTCTGGTACCATGCGTAGAAAGCTTCTCGTTGTTCGGTACGCATGTTGTCGGGGTCGTAGTAGTGAGCCTCAGGCAAATGGGGTAGAACGGCGTGTTGATTGGCTTCGATATTGAAAAAGTGCGGAAAATAGCCTTTGGCCATTTCTGTCATGCCAAACGTTTTAGGCATGCGGCTCAAAGGCATAGCCAAGTAACTCATTGAATCTTTAAACTGTACTTGTCCCACTTGCATGGAAATGATTTTTGCTCCGTTCAAAGTTACTTTCAGACGTTCGGTACTTTGTTCCGTATAGTATCTCAACAGAAATTGTCCATCGTATCCCGAGAAATTGTGAGCCATCACCGTGGCATGGCGATGACAATCTCCGTAACGTTCGATATCTTCTTGGCTCCACGTCTCGTCGATAGGGTTTAAGATCCATTGGGCAAAATCGGCCAGTGTGTTCGATCCCCGAAAGATTTTTTCACGTCCTCCAGGAATCTTGCTGCAGTAAGGGCAATGAGTCAAGATAGGCTCTTGGATGCACTTCTCGCACGCTCGGTGAGCCACGCAGAAATTAGGAATGTGAATGCCAGTCTCTTGCATGCATTCGAAATCGAAAAAGATGAAATTCCCTTTCTTCTTCTGGTCATTCTCTTCTTCTTCTTCATGTTTGGAATGGTATTTTTGAATGTAGCATTGGTGTTCCAAGTCCACGGTTTGGCGACAAATGTGACATCGCTTCTTTCCTGAACAGACGTGCGCCTTGGCATTGTTGGTACGTATGCCTTGTCCACAAGTAGGGCACAATCTCAAGAGCTGACAAGCACATTTCTGCTGTGAACCTTGCGTCTTTAGGTGTTGTTGGTAACAGGCAGGACTGACAAACGTGCGCTGACAAACAGAGCAATGCACTCGTTCTTGTCCTTCGTCCAGACAGGGTGTAGAAGCTAAACATCCTGAGCATTTCGATCCACAATGCTTGTGTTGCTCTCGATTGTTATAGCCATAGTCACATTTCTCACAGTAATAACTGTATGACAGGAATGCAGTGATACTGGTAATGGCATCAAAATGTTCATCGTGATGATAGACGTGAATGTATTTTCCGTCTTTAAAATCTTGACCTCGAAACAACAGAGGTCCGCGCACTTCTTGAGGGTGAACTTTCAAGGTGTAACGTGGAGCCAAGACGTCTTGCAACTTTTGCATTTCAGGAATGCCGCAGGGTGTGTCTTTAGCTAACCCCGCTTGCTGTAACAGGAGTTCTGCTTCTCTTTGTTGTTTGGCTCGGTCCGATCGTCGAATAGTTTTCCAGGCTCTTTTCCATTCTACCGTATCGTTCTTGTCAGCATACGTTTGTCCCACCACGATGGCACGGGCTAAGCACATCTTGTCTTTTGGATTGTTAATTTGGACGAGACTACGCTTGAGGTTACGCACGTTGTCTACCAACATCAACTTTTTTTTACCTGTCCCTTGGGGAAGAGACACGTGGGTCATGTACAGTGTCGCTTTTCCGTCCGTGATGTGAAATTTGTCGTTAGATTGTTGTACGTGTTGAATCTTGTCCATGATTTTGGAAGGTGACAATTCTGATGGACTGCTAAACTCGATCCAAACGGGAGACTTCAAATTGTCGTGATGAATAGAAAGTCTCAAGCGATCGTCTTCTTTGGCTCGACATTGCCGTTTTAGTGTGGTTAACAAAGAATCCCACACATCGGTGATGAACCCTTCTGCTTTCTCCAAGGGTACGTCAGACTTGAAATCTTTAAATTTCACTGCGTACGTGTAGGCCGTGGTTCTAAATTTTCTGGAAGAGCGTTTGTCCGTCTCCCGAATGTGGTAGTACTTTTCAGGGTTTACGGATGGTAATGGACTTTGATTTGGTGTAGACTCTTTAGGCTTCGATTCTGGTTCACTCATCTCATCTTCAAAATCGCTGGCATGAATTTGTGCCAAGACTTCAGCTACTGTGCGAGGCGATAAATCACGTTTCTGCCTCTTACTTTCTTCTTCTTCTTTCTTTTCGAAATGATGCGATCGTTTCATCTTGACGGCAAAAAGTCAAATGACTACCTGTGAAACACCATGAACCCCTATATATCTATGTCAGACCAGGGCATATATAAAGGGCTAGTGACTCCCCTCTCAGTATTCATTTCGCTCTCAAGCCGACCAGCACAATGGAAGAACCCACACAGATCGAACTTCTGATTAGAGCATTGCGAGGTGTGATAAGAAAGTTTTCTTCAGACAAGCCGACGGACTACTCTCCTTCCTTTCGAGATAAAAGTCAAGATACTTGCTATATCTGTCAAAAGAAAGGGCATTGGGCTACAGAATGTCCAGACCGTCAAAGAAGCAAGGCCAGTGTCAAAAGAAACAAAAGTCAAGATACCTGTTATCATTGTCAAGAGAAAGGACATTGGTCTTCAGAGTGCCCTAAGAAACAACAGGAGCAGGAGAAGGAGGAAGAAGAAACAGAGGTAACCTTGACAAAAGAAGAACCCAGACACGTTCAGAAAGAGAAGACAGAAAAGAAAAGAAGACGAGAAAAATGTGAGGAAGAAGAAGAGGAAAAAAGTGTAAAAGCGAAGAAATTGAAAAAACAGAGAGAGTGAAAGAAAAAAAGACACAGAAGAAATCTATGAACTTTTTTAAAAGTGTTGTGTTGTGTTATGTTGTGATATTGAATTGTAAAAAATTGTAACAGAATAGACCAAACTGAAAAAAAGTAAGTGTCTCTTGGTTTTCATTATTTAGAAATAATAAGGACCTACACTCATACACTCACAACACGTACATCATAGGGTTAAAGAAGGGATTTTGAGTTTTAATTGATTTTGGCAAAATGAATAGTCACTCTTTTCGAGAGTATTGGGTAGCCCTGAAAAGGACTGTTGAGTGTTTGTTTTTTTCCTTAGAACAAACTCAGGAACGAGAATCAATTCGCTTTAACTGTCTTAAGCCTTTGCCACGGCCAAGGCCTACTTGTGGACTTGCTCCTGTCAATGATTTAGTAGATATCACTAGGGGTGGTATCTGTGGTGTAGTCACAGGGTTAGGTTGTTTGGCTCGGGAAGGTCTTTTTCTCTTGGGTCGTAATAAAGAAGTCTGATACATTTGTTTCAGACTTCTTAACTCGGCCAAAATGTCCAAGAGTACCGTGACCGTTTGACTTTCGCTGTTCTCCTTCTCTCCTAGACTTTGTTTCTTCTCTACTGCTTCTTCTTCCTGTTGTTTCCTTCTTGCCTCTTCTTCTTCTTCTCGCTGTTTCTGTTCAAGAAGAAATACTTGCTCTGCTTCTTTCTGCTGCTGTAAAAATTTCTCCAATTCTTCTCTCTGTCTTTGTTTAAAATCGTCGACACGTGGTAATGAAGGAGAAAGTGGCGAAGGTACTGGTACCTGGAACAAATTCTTGGGAAGAAGATAAAAAATCTACTAAATCCCAGTTGAAATCAACCTCTTCGGGAAGTAGCACTGTGTTCACTTTGGTAGCTGCTGCTGTACCATTACTTCTCGTCTCCACAGCCGGTGCACCCCAATTCATTGTCTTCTTAGGTTCCGTCATGTTTCACAAAACACTACCGCATCGATTCACTGCGCACAGACGCCAGTGTGCCTATATAGGAAATGTGACGTCACAGGTAGCTCTCTTCGGATTGGAAGACAGACTCCGCGAAGTGACTGAATTTTGTAACGCGTGTTGGGATTGGTGAACCCTTTCAATCCGTTTCGATCCGGTCTTCCACTATAAATAAACGCGGTTCACTTCATTCCCCTTCACCTGTTCTCGTCACAGAGAAGATGTTGATCGACGTAGAATCCTCTACTTTGGTATCCTCAATGCTGTTCCGTACAGACTTACCCATGTATGTGAAAACAAAATGGACTGTCATCCGGATCACCGGTGCCACTATCTGGAAAAGAAGATGTTATGTGGAAAGACAAGGCTGTCTTAAGCGGACTCTCATCTACGGACCAGAAGTGAGACACAGTTTAAGACAAACTTTGAGAAATTTGAGGAAGATAAAAAGACCTATGCGATGTCCTGTATGTTAACAGAATGGTGTTAACATCACATAATAAACAACGGCCCTTTTCAGGGCCACTTCCAATGCCTCGAAAAGATCTTAATTTTCATTTTATCTCCACCCTAAACGAATATATATAAAACCCTTCCTCTACTAAAAAACACGAACGCTCTTGATTTGTGTTTGTCTATAGCCCTCTCTCAGGTAGCCTGACGTCACAGTACTTCTCTTTTTGCTACATTGTTACCAGTGTGACGTCATGCCACCTGTCGCTTATCGCTCTACAAACCCACAGTCTCCTAGTCACCGCTCTACAAAATTTCCATTGTCGCTATACAGGCCCAGGGTGTTCTAGACCCTCAACTCCATTTTCCATTGTCGCTATACAGGCCCAGGGTGTTCTAGTCCCTCTACTCCATTTTCCATTGTCGCTATACAGGCCCAGGGTGTTGACCTACTTCTTGGGGCTATACTGGCCCAGGGGGGGTCTGTAATGCTAATTCCCATTGTCGCTACGGTAACCCACTATACTACTAACGTCACACATTTTACTGCAGTGCTTTTATTTCGGTGCCACATAGAGGCTCTGACCTTCTTATCGACAAGTGCTCATGAAAGATTACAGATAAGCACGCGTTTAATCTGCCGTTGCTAATTTTTCAAAGTGCTTGTCGCACATTTCCTACAGAGCATACAAAAATACGAAGTGTTTCTTGTTCGAAATTAAGGACTTGTTTTTCGACTACTGCCGGTAGTTATTTTGCACATTTGATTAAATGGTCAACTATGAATATCTTTAGTGAAAACTCTTTACTCCTCACCCTCTTTCTGGACACGTAGGAATGTTGGTACACTCAATATTTGATTTTGCTCACTTTCTTTTGAAGTCATATGAGGCAACTAGAAATCCATTCACTACCATTAAGGCTTCGAACTGAAACATGCAGTTTTAATTTCTTTTTGTTGTCACATTTTACTGCACTGATCACTATTAGGTTATCTTCTTTTCCTTATTCTTCCAAATCACTAATTTTAAAATAAAAATATATCTTATAGGCATTTAGCCTCAAGATCACTGCAAAATTTCAGATTGTTGACTTCTACCAAAATCAAGCATATAATCGGATCCCTTTTATATACTTTTTGACACTTTCGATAAAATTAATCAATGGACAATTATTATGACTAAAAAGAGGATTTATAGAAATATTACCGTGCAAACAAATGCCTCGAGGTCCTGATTCTATTATTTCTTTCAATGATTACACATTAATGTGTAACTTATATCAACTCACCTTTCTAATCATGTCCGACATGCATTTTCAGTCATAGTGATGACTAATTGGATTAACTGCATTGAAAGCCTTTTAGATGTCAGTGGTGTTTGTATGAAAACTATGAACTATTACATCGCATTTTAAGAGGCATTACTTTTGTAATATACACAGGCGCACAGAAGAAACTATTCTAAGTTGAAAGGCGAGACGGTGTAATGGGCTTTTTAGACTTGAGTCTTTTTTTCCCCCCAAGTAGTTTGCAAATCAAGTTGATTGAAGTAATGTTTTCTATACACGCAAACAGGAGACCACAAATTGCTCATAAAGTTTGAATTTCTTTCCTCTGTTTAAATCGGCATTAAATTTTGAATACCCCTTTCTTCTGCGCCAGGCTTTCCTAATCGAGCCCTTTTAAATCAGATGTATACAAGTCTTTACATATAAAGAATTCGATAATTACACAGTCACTAGAGTGTACAAAATATGGCAACGTGTTTTATTCACATTTGATACTCTTGAAGTGCATAATGGCTATAGAAAAGAAATCAAATTTAATCGGCTTACGTGATATCACAATATCTTTACAGAGTAGGCACAATATTAAGCATATAGTCTTTAAGAAAGTACACAAGAAACGCAAACCCAGCATAGCAGTGCAGCACATGCCATGTGGAAAGCAGTATTTAAGATATCGATTTACGGCTCAGCGTATATATATATATATATATATATATATATATATATATATATATATATATATGTGTGTGTGTGTGTGTGTGTGTGTGTGTGTGTGTGTGTTCTTTCGGGTGCTTAAATTGTACATTTCGAAAATGTGATAATGTAGTGGAAATACATCTTTAGGGTGCTTGAACCAAAAAATGATATACTTCGTATTTCCATAGAATAATTTATGCCATAGAACTCAATCCTTGTTCAGTTATGTATAATATATAGGCTGTTACATTGACATGCTTTATTTTACTTAAAGAATTTATTAATTGTGAAATGTTCATATTTTTCTTGTCAGTACTCGTTTTTGTTGTGTGAAAGTAACCTGACATACGTAGCCGTAAGCTCAATTTTTTCAAACAGTGCGTTAATATGTGGTTTTGCAAAGTGTACAATTGCCTATGATTATTGGAGCACTTCTATTGTCAAATCTTCATTTTCGGAGGTGCGTAGATGCGTAGTTTTGCACGTTGTAAAGCTCTTCAGTTTCGGAGGTAAGTATATCTTGCTTGTAGTTCGCAATCCTATAATACCTAAATAGAAGTGAACGGTGAAAACAACAACAACAGCAACAACAACAAAACAAAAACAACAAAAGACAAGAACAACAACAACAAAACAAAGAAAGTAAAAACACTGGAACTTGTGAAGTTTGGTTTTTATCGGTGCTGGGAAGAAGACAACATCCGGATGATTGTTCCGGTGTTTTGGCGACGTTCGTTGAGGTCGTTTCTGTCAGGATGTGTTTGGTGATTCGCTTCTGGCAGAGTGCACTACATATGTTACGGCAGCAAAGACCGAGATTGTTCCGATTGTGACTCTGTCTCCTTCCGCCGCCATATTGTTGGATGTAAACGAAAGTATTTCAGAATATCACTGTCAATGGCGACGAAATACATCCGAGATTTCTTTCTCAATCTGAGGGAAAAAACCGAAAATGTTCCAATTGGTCTGACAATCGATCCGAATCTTTTCCTGGGTTCGGTAAAAACAATAGCCTTGTTTTAGGTGGCGCTCTTACATGTTCATATTTTGCATGGTTGATTCTTAAAGGAAAAGAATTTCGCTGGTTTTCGTTTGCGGTTATACTGGCTATTTAAAAAGATAGTATCTTTTATGGATTGTTAAAAGAACTTTTAATTCCCTTTATTTTGGCGTATGATTGATTGGTGCATTATGGGTTATAGAGTAAATAACTTGGCCTTACTTCAGATGCACATCTATTAAAAACTGCTTTCTGGATTTAAGAGTTAGAGTTAAATTGTAAAAAAGAAAAAAGAGCCAATAACTTTTTTTTTTACATTTTATATATTTGGTAATTCATTCATTGCACTTTCAGAAGCTGGTATTGTTTAGTCTGGCAAAATTCATTTTCCGTATTGTAAAAACTGCTAAAGACGGTGTTCTTTAGACAAATTCAGGCTGATATTTCGAGCACATGGGAGCAGTCATTTTGGTTAGCTCTGTGCTTAGATCATTTATGATTTACAAAAGTACAATATCCAAAGATACTTCTGCTCAGTACATGAAAGTAACATAGACTTATGCTAACATTTTCTCCGTGTTGCAAATGCAACTTCACCATACGTCTGTCACTCTTGCAGAAGTTCACAGCATCTGTAGAGCGCCGCCTTATGCAATAAGACTGAGGACCGGAAGTCGCAAGTTTTGTTCTAACTTGTTTTCATGTCATTCAGATCATGTTTCTCTTGGACTAATACTTTGCCATTACAACACATACGTGGAGACTTTTTCTCTACATTGGCCGTTACCCAATATATACTTCATGTAATAACCGATATTAATTTTCTAACATGTTTATGTATTAAGTCAGTAATTATATCCATTTATACAAAGCTGTTGAACAAACTTTTCACATAGACAACCGACGTTTACTAAAAATAAACTTTTGTATACATCCATTAATTGAACATTGTTTTCTTGTCTATGGACAGAAAATCTGTTTCGAAGGCCTGATTATAGCCTTATGTAATTATGGTCGACAGGAACTTAATGTTAGATAGAGCTTACGTTTTATTTCTTCTGGTTTCTGGATCGTGCGCTGTATAAAAAGGGCACGATCCACAAAAGTAATGTAAAACACGAATCAACGTCGAGCTTCTGTGTACCTGTCAAATCTTTCGTTTTAAATCAGGGCTTTTAATAAAATTTCTATCATTTTGCATGTTTTTATAGTTGGCGCTATTGATTCTATTTTCGAAGACATTTAAATCTGTTAGAGTTTAGGGTCCAGTTGAATTATATTTGACTTGTCATGAGTCAAAATGACCAGTGGTCATCTTCTTCAGGTCAGAATTTCACTAGCCTAGTTTAGGTCTAAACCGTGACTTTAAATCTTAAATATGAAATAAACTGATAAAAGAAACAAAGAAGTAAGCAAAAATATAATCTTAATTTAACCAATAAAAACACCTATGTATTGAACATAAGCTACGTTTGATAAAATTTGGGCATGTACTGTCAAATCATTCATTTGCATCGTATGACGTAATCGGCATTGACACCTGGATTACTGACCACTGAGGCAACAAAATAATTTCGATTTATGGTAAATCAGACGTAGTTTCTTACTTCCCTACTTCTGTAATGTCTAGCGATTGCATTTCATAAATGTTTTGCTTTTTGCTTTTGTTATGAATGTAATAGGTTAGAACTGTGACGTCTACGAGTCAAATGGAAGATGACAGATATTGTTTGTATACTTACAAAATCATGGGGTTTTCTTTTACTATTGACAATCAGTTGACTCGTATGATAACTTTTATTTCTAAAGGATGTAGGTATTTTTGTTCGGAGGTGGGGTGGATTATTGACTATATCGAGCTAAGTACCTTTAAAAAGGACTCACCGAGGCAGCTTGCCTTTGAGGGTACTTTTGTCCCCAATGTGCATTAAGTCTGAAAATATCATGCATTTTGTTTTTGTATTCTTGACGACGGACTGCCTCTTAATATGCCTTCATTTAATTCTTGACGACTGCCTCATAATATGCATTCATTTAATTATTGACGACTGCCTCATAATATGCATTCATTTAATTATTGACGACTGCCTCATAATATGCCTTCGTTTAATTCTTGACGACTGCATCATAATATGCATTCATTTAATTCTTGACGACGGACTGCCTCATAATATGCATTCATTTAATTCTTGACGACTGCCTCATAATATGCATTCATTTAATTCTTGACGACGGACTGCCTCATAATATGCATTCGTTTAATTCTTGACGATTGTCTTATAATATGCATTCATGTAATTTCTTTTTCTTTTTCTCCTTCTTTGGTTTGAAAAAGCGTTCTCTTATATTAGAACGAGGCTGTTATAATTATTTTTTTAATTGTCCGTTATCACACTTAGAAAAAGGAGGCTTTATCAGACACCATTTGTTTCTGTCTTGTTTTCAATTTGTGCAGATATGTTGAAGCAAATTACTGCCTGCGATTTTTTTTTTGGACTGGTTAGACTTCAGAGGGCACAGTAAACTGTATTAATAACGTACATAAACGATTTCATTTTTTATTACAGATGTATATTATTTTATTTTAAATTGTTACCGTGCATTTGTAACACACATTTAGATCGGTTAAAACGTTTTGTGAGATAGAGAACTAGATATTAGTGGTTCATAATACGTTAGTTTCACAGATCGTTGTAAACTTTGTATATCAACATTATTTGATACTCATATGGAATGTTTCAACAGAGTGATGCATATCACACTCAGATATGGTGTTGTCAGGTTCACAGCCCCCTTCCCCCCCAACGCACACATGAAAATGCAGTGACCAGAAGTTCCTCACGAGAGTTCTAAGTAAGCAGCATTCTATGTTTCCAGCCATTTAAGATGCGGAATGCATGGTTCTGGCCATGGTAGTAAAACTTGATTTGATTAAATCGTCAATTTATTTGGCAGTTATTGAATGTATATCCGCCATGTTTTGGTTTAACTTGTACATTTGTCGTCTGCTCTAATATTCAACATATTGAATTGCTTTGAAACATTCCACGTATTCAGATGTATGTGTTACATATAATGAAAGTTTGACCCTGGCTACTACGAGAATCGCACAATAAAATGTACAGAATTAATTGTTGTCGAATGTTTATCGAGGGTGTCTATACTTGTAATCTTGTAATTCACTTCGGATCTCTCTCTCTCTCTCTCTCTCTCTCTCTCTCTCTCTCTCTCTCTCTCTCTCC
>JAECUM010016114.1:0-100252 GCA_016617855.1 Megalonaias nervosa
TAAACTGACAAAGATGAGTGCAAAAGTAGTCTCTAACTAGCCTGAGCGCTTTTGACTCTTAATGAGTCTTTTTCAAAGGCATATACAAAACATAGTCAAGACAAACAAATAAAAAAGAAAAACCGTAGTGTTTGCAAAACATTACATGGCTGTTTCTACAGGAATTAAACCTCCAAATGTATTATGTTTCAACTAGTTTACATCAACTTGTTGCTGATACTGGAAATTATTTGTATTAACCTTTTTCTACGTTAATACAAATAATTTCCAGTATCCGCAACAAGTTGATATAAACTAGCTGAAACCTAATACATTTTGGAGGTTTAATTCCTGTAGAAACAGACATGTAAAGTTTTGCAAACACTGGTTTTTCTGTTTTATTTGTTTGTCTATGTTTTGTATATGCTTCTGAAAAAGACTCATTAAGAGTCGAAAGCGCTCAGGCTAGTTAGATACTAGTTTTGTACTGTTCGTTGTCAGTTTATTGCATTTATCTTAATCAATTCCTGACATACGTGATCCCTTGCTGAATCCAGTGCACTTGAAAGGACTGTTATTCGCCATATGATTTGTATTCTTTACACACACACACACACACACATATATATATATATATTCCTTTGACTTCAAATAGAACTAATCTCAAATTACTGATTTTAAAACACCTGCAAAATGTTATAACATCAATATCGTTAAAAAAAAAAAAAAGAAACCGAATCTCACTACTTAGCAAACATGGCTCAAAGCGGATGCAAATATATCCGTGAACGTGCATGTTGTTGCTTATTTCGATGTGCCATTATTATTTTCTTATTTTTAAGAGATTATGATAAATGATCGTTTCACATGGTTCTGATATAATTTAAATTTACTGTTTATCAATGATGCTATTATGAAACGTTTCATCCATCCGAGGCGACATGTTACCGTGGAGTAAAGAACGTAAAACATTTCCTTCAATCACTCAGGGCAACTTGGTATAAAGTATTTATTTATTTATTTAACTTTAATATCTGTTTTCCTAAACATAATGAAATTATTAATTGTAGATATAAAATTACTTGTTTTATTCTTATATGACAATTATTCACCACAATATAACGGTTACATAATGAATACTTTATTTTAAACTTTTAAAAAGTACAGAAGCCATACTAGAAAATCTGATAATGAATAGGCGGCATGCATAATTTTGCAAGAATAAAAATATTTTATTATTTTGTCCTTTTGTAGCAAAATGTTATCTTACAGTTTGTCAGGATATTGGTTCTTCCACACAGATCGCCAGCAATATGTTGCAACTTTTACCTAATTTTCGCCATCGGAAATAATAATTTTATGAATATATCATTGTGTATAGTAATTTAAGCTTTTCTTTAATGCACGATCTAAACGAATCTTGTAATCAGGTAAGAATTTTTCAGAACTATTGTTGAAAATATTTTCCAATGAATCTTCTGTTCATGCTACTGGATCCTCCATTTTTGCGATAGCGTGTGAGCCGCAGCAACAGTAACTAAGTGGGCAGAGCTTATCGTTCAAAATCAGAACTGTCCATTGGTCAAACATAAATAATTTAAATAACAATTTTTATCATAGAAGTTGATATTAACATTTATCAGTGTCAAAGTTTAATGTTCAGATGTTATATTAAAATTATTGTTTAGTGATAGACTTTGAAACATTAGCTAACTTTTCATTAAATTCATATAGGTTAATTGCAAACAAAGCCTTGAGAAACACTCAACGGCTGTAACTAACAGCATATGTGCAAAGCCTTGAGAAACACTCAACAGCTTTGCAATGGAACAAATAGCTACTGGAAAGAGCTTTGAGAAACACTCATTTGCTCTTTATTCAAACCCTGCACTTATTATTCTTATTATATTTTCTATTTCGACTGAATTATAATAAACATTATTTGAACAAGGTTTGCAGGAAACACTTGACTTGACCTCACATGATCATGAAAATAGTCAGAATACTATTTAACTGATCAAGCAGATATTTAAGCTAAAGTTGCTGATTTAAAACTTAACGATGAATGAATAAATACCCAAAAAGGTTTTAGTACACAGATGTAGATTTCAAAACGTAGTTTCAGACCTGTCCAAAGTTTGCTATAAAAGAAACATTATTTTCTTTGCATTTATTGATGTAGGTATTGTGAAATAACTATGAATTCAGATTTGCGTAAAATAATAAGAATTACCTTTTCTTTGCACACTTCCTTATATGGTATTCATAGTAAAAAAAGTAGTAAATGATTTTTCCATGCTCTGTCTAAATGTAAGGAGCTTTGAATGTGACCCTTGTAACCAAATCCCAGACTTTCCAACCAATGAAGTCAGTACCCAGGACCAGTGGTGTAACTATCTCACCATGGGCCCCACAGCAAACTTTTGCACGCCTCCAAGACAGTCAGGCTCCACAGCATGTCTGTACCTGCTGCCACTTTAGTCATGCCACCGTCCAGGATCACCTTTCACAAACGACCATTTCCAGTGAGCACATGTTGTACTATTTCTGACATTACGGTAGTGACCTCCACATCATCTTTATTGATTTAAACATCAGATTGAGAAATGGAAACCAGCCAAAAGAAAGCTTTATATATGGAGTAAAACCAACATAGCAAATATTAAATACCTGTTCACCCCAGCTAAAACAGTTTATTATCTTAACATTTGCATCATCAAGCAATATCAGCAAAACCTGAACAGTCTTCATAGATGGATGTCATGATATTATTGGAGAAAATGTTCCCTTTCCGATCAGCTCCTATTGCTGTAGCTAGCCACGTGTGTGCAGGAGGTATCAGAAGAACAACTCTATTGAAACATAGATGAGACTCTCATTCATCTCGGATACTGTATGTAGTTAAAGCGCAAGGCAGAATAAAAACAAACACAGAAATGAAGAATAAGGCTCATGACACTTGTGTTAAAGGTGCACTGAGTTGTGTTCAATGAAGTCCAAAACAGTACTGTATTTTGTTCAGGACAGAAGAAGGACCACATACATGTACTTCTCTTGAATAGAACCATCTGACCTTTTGCAGTTTAAAATTTGTTACAAGTGGTCAAACAATTCAATCCTTGCTTAAGAAATTTGCAACTGTATAACTTGTTAGCAAATATACTTTGCATAAAACATTATACATGAAAGTGATCATCATCAAATCATATGTAGTATATCTGATCTGTCTCTGTTCATCCTGTTGGTCTCAAATTTAACAAGAAAATAAAACTAATTGATAAAACAACTGATTAGGGATTGATAAGATCTGAATGAAACCTAGAAACATGCAAAAATTGCTGGCCTTGGATGAGAAAGCACTTTCACTACTGTAACACTTATTCTCATCTTTATATATTCCTTGCATTCTTCCATCTAATTGATAAAATCCAGTGTATTATCTATGAATTCAGATGCACCAAGACTATCTTATACTGCACCAGGCATATGCAGATTCCTCCAGGGTGCTGGGTCAGATAATGATTTTGAAGCCACTCCAAATGATGTAAATGTAACTGCATAAAATCATGCTGGATGCAGACCACAGCCCACAGGCTGCACATGCCTGTACTAAGCAATAGCTTGGGCACAATATATACTCACTTCACTGCACTGAAACTGGATCTGAATAAATCAAAATAATATTTATTTATACAGGGTAACTCATTTATTCCATGAATATTCTCTCTTCTGGTCTTGTTAAGAATAAAGTGTAACAATGTACATCATACAAAACTGTTGAGAATAATTACAATGTAGAATAATAATCTTTACTATTACAAACACAAATTCTATTATAATTTATTATTAACATGTACATGTTTATAATGTATCTTTATACATACAATATTTTCAGAAGCAGATTCCCAGAACTGTACTAGAGTTTTCTTAAACCAGACTGTTCTTGATTTCATGAATGAAGGTTGCCATTTTTCAACTGGGATTTTCAGCTTTAGGATTTAATGCATCTCTTTACTAGATGCAAGTAACTATCTTCATTGATTAGAATATAATATTAATGATTATTTAATGACAATAATATAATGCATTAACAGCTTAATTAGTACAGCAATAGCTTGCTAATGCTAAACAGATAGAGAAGGTGCCCCCCCCCTTTTTTTTACCCTCTCTCTCTCTCTCTCTCTCTATATATATATATATATATATATATATATATATATATATATATATATATATCTGTGATAATCTGTTTTGTTTTGCTTACTAAAGAATTACATTTTAGCTTTTGTCATTGATTATGTGTTCTATGGTTTCAAAACATACCATTTTGATTAAAACAGTGCCTGTTAAAAGAAGATTCCCCTGACTTCAGTACTTGACTGAACCAGGAATCTAAACCCATTACTGCATGGGTGCAGAGTGTATTACCTCAAGTGCTGTTTGCACCAGAGATCAGCCATCTACCTTACTGACTAAAGGCTGATAACCTAAACTTACTGACTAAAGGTTGATAATCAGGCCCTATAGTTAGAGGATGCCAGTAATCTTACTGACTTAAGGTTGATAACCTGGCCCTACAGCCAGAGAATGCCAGTAATCTTACTGACTTAAGGTTGATGATCAGGTCCTATAGTTAGAGTATACCAGTAATCTTACCAACTTAAGATTGATAACCTGGCCCTACAGTGTATGTTATTTAAATCTTGGTACATACATTGCTTCACAGTTCAAATAATTCTCTTTCCATATACACTGCTACAGAACATTCTCCTTATCTGTTATGATGTTATTTATTTGAGTCTTCCCAGCATAAAATATTTCAGCAGGAACTCTATAACTCTCCCCATTGTTGTCAAGTCAAATAATTTACTTTTTCTTCTAAAGTATTAATTCTCCATTTACATGATGGCATGTTAAGTTTTGCAATGTTTTAATCCCATGTTGCTATTTGTTCAGTACTGCAAATTAACTATACAGACCAAACTTCTGTGGAGATGAAATGCCATGTTTATAAAGAAAGTGATACATGTACTATTGCATAATTTTTCAGCCTTTTGTCTGGTACCATGTTTTGTTCAATGTCAATTTCTCTCTGTGGTATTAATCCACAAAATCTATTTTTAGCCTATGCTGACCATGTTAGGATCTTGGCAATTACATCCATTGTAATCATCAAAGATAAAACTCAATCTATGTGTGAAGCCCAAAACTATATCAAAACATTGCTGACCTCATTTCCTGTAAACATTGGCATTAACAATATAATGTTAACCTTAGTGGTACATGTACTTTACCCAACATACATCAGGAAAGATAACTGCACTGCTTACCTTACTGTATGAATTAAATATTGGTTTGGGATACATCTTAATAATAAAATGTGGCCGCTTGTGAGATGTAAATTTTATATTTTTACAATATGTTGGCCGCGTTAGAGGGGTAGCCTTTCTTGAGGAGTACTTTTGAATGCAAACTCATCAGTGTCATGGGATTCTGGCTGTAAAAAGTGGCCATCACATAATGCAAACTCGTCAGTGTCATGGGATTCTGGCTGTAAAAAGTGGCCATCACATAATGCAAACTCGTCAGTGTCAGGGATTCTGGCTGTAAAAAGTGTCCATCACATAATGCACCAGTAGATCAGGGTCTATGTTATTTTCTCTACTTATTAATCTGAATCAACAGCACAGACCCAGATGAGCTGGCAGTGATAAACCTATATCTACACAGTTTGCCGCTGATCTGACTTGTAAGTGAAAATATAAGGTAATGAAAGTATTGTATCTTGGGAATTTTTAGTGTCTGATAAATTGTTGTGATTTAGTGGTCATAGAGTGAGATCACAATATTAAATCTCATATGTTAATACTGTAAATCTCATATGACTTCTCTAGATCCTTTACTGCCAAAATCTGCTAGGTCAAAATTGTAATTACATTTTTGGACAAAATTCACCAATTAGCAAATAATTAGTATGTTATTAAAAGAGAGTGTGTAAAGTTGACATTATTATTCTTAATAGAAAATAAAAGTCCATGTTATGTTGATGTGAAGAAATAAAAGTCCTTCGTCAGAGAGCTTCTATAGACACACAATTCCTTGTCTTTATCCTCAACATCAAGACTGTTCACCTGCAGAATAAAAAACAGAGAAAATAACTAAACAAAAATATGACAGTAGATATGCCCTCTAAAAGCCATGACAGTTCCCAGAAAGGTCGGAAAGCATCTTTGCTAGCAAATATTCCAATATGCTAACCCTATTTGCTTTCAGCAGTTCAAACTGCTTTGGGTCTTTGAATTTCATTGGATGTGGCAGCAAGTCACTGCATCTAAATCAAACTTGTTCAAATATGAATGCTGTTCCTACATGATCGAGGGAAGGGAAGCACACAAATGGACCAGACTCATAAATAAACAATTTTCCATAGCTAGTCAGTGTTTTGTACAAATACATCCTTTCCCTTGAATATAAAGCTTCTAATCATGAAAATTTCATGAACATGTGCCCATTAAAATTTTTTCCCCATTGGTTTTGTATTCTGAGTTACTAGAATAAAACTAGCATAATAAGGCAGCTGAACTGTGGTATCTCAAAAGATTATTTTACAGTGCCACATCTCTTTGATTTCTAAAGGGTATAGAACTAGTTTTCAATGTCAAATCCATTCTGTGTAAGGGTTGATTGTGACTGTTGATACAGTATAAGTTTTATTATTCCCAAAATTGGAGGCCATAATGCAAATTGAAAAATCTCAGGCAGCATGTTAATTAATTAAAATGAAAAAAATAAAGTCTCAAATTTAGTCAGCAATAATGTAAATCAGTAATGTAGAATTTATTTTGTGAATTAATTTTGTTCTTTATTTATCACAGTACAAGTGCACCTAAAATCACTCGCCTGCATGACATCTACCTATTAGCCAAGTGCAAGAGCAGTTGGCCAAGAGATCTGAGCTAGTAAATTGAACTGGCATAAACTGAGTGTCACCTGTTTTCTGCAGAAGCATCTTAAAATTCTGCTGATTATCTATTAAAAAAATTATTTGAAGACTTTTAAATTTTTTGCATTTATTTTTGATGGCAGAACTGCATAATTTTTCATAAAAAGCACATTGCTTTTCTTCCATGTTTCTGTCAAATTATGTAATCTCTGACATATAAATCTCCTTTTCTAATTATTTCATACACATGTAAGTCATGTTAACCTTTTTCACTTTTTTCATTTAGATATTTTCTGAATAATGTCATCAGCCACCATATTTGTAGTCAGCTGGCAGATTTACCGTTGACTTTATATAGTGTCTGTAAGCTGAAATAAATTCACTGAATTTCATGATACTTTCATAAAAATTACATATATAAACAGAACGCAAATCAAGCTTTCTATTAGTATCTCTATTTGTGATTTATAAGTTGACTTTACTTCAGTATGCCTTGTTAAAAATGGTAAATTTTGGTGATCGCATATAGGAGAAACCGCCAGGTTGCCCATCGCCCAGGTAAAATGGGCAGAATATTGTCTGCTAGTGACCTTATCAGGAAGCATCTATTATGATAAAGATGATAGTTTATTTTACTCTTTGACTTCTGATATTCTTTAACACTCACCATTGTTAATGATTTTACACATGGACTTCCAGCATGCTTTAACACTGACAAGTGCAATCATCGACAAGCAGAGCCACACACGCAATATACTTACGTACTTTATTACTATATAAATTTTATCAAGTAAATCAAAGGTGAATAAACAGCTCATGTTACTATTGTACAAAAAGATCAGAACCAATACAGAAATGGGTTAACAAACAACAGAAGATATATTAGTTAATAATGAATGTAAACTTATTTTCAGTGATTTCTTGGATGAAATTGTTCTTGTAATGGCCACCAAACTTGAAAGGCCTTCTCATGCAGATGCCTTTTATCCAATTTTGTCAAATTCTGTTGGGCAGTTCTGAGAAGTCGTTTGAAGTATTGTTTCTTTCAGTCACAGTGTCCAGGATACTTTTTGTCAAAAGCATGTTAGAAACAAAGTCAAGTATTGTTTTCATCTTTTACTTTTAGTAATGCCCACCATATTGACTGGCAGATCAGAATCATCTGTACAACATGAAAGGCCTTGAAGCCAGAATGCCTTCTGCAAAAATTGGTTGAAATGGATCCAGTGGTTTTGGAAGTTACCAATAGCAACAGCTGATGACAGGTGCATATAATAAACTCACTGACCTTACAGCCAATTGAACCTATGAACAAGACTTTGTTTCTTCTAATATACATATATAAATATATATATATATAATCACATATGATTATTCTTCATCACAAATATCATACACTTACTGAATATTTAAAAAAAGACATGTCTATCTGCCTTGTGTCATTTCTTGCCACACTCACCTTTTTAATTATTTCCTCCAGGTGGCACTCATAAACAAGTTTACATATGTAATTCGCCAAGACCTGAATGAAATAGGAACCATGGGATGAGGAGTAACCTGAAATAATAATAATAATAATGATGAAAGTAAAAATAATTGTAATAATATCAATAATAATGATGGCAAATTCCCCCACTTTTTATTACACATCCCTCTCCTGCCAGACCATGAACATCGAGAAGTCTGTTACATATATGTCATCCTACTACAACTGCATTTTTTAAACAATTTTTCAAAAATCTTATTTTAATAACAACACTTGTGTATTTCATGTTTGATTCCTACCAACTCTTACCCAAAATGGACCTCTGGAGGTTAAAAGAAATCCACATTCCACTTGCAGATGTTATCACAGAGACAAACTATTTAGCAAGCAGGTATGTGCCAAGTATGGTGAACTTCCAGAAACCTAGAAAAATTTGTGACAAATCTGGTTGCCTTGTAGACAACCTGACTGAAAAATCTGTTGCCTAGCACAACATATGGCTGTCCAATTAACACGAGACACATGTGGCCTGATGTCATTCACCTGCTTACATCAATTAACAGTTGATTAATTTGCAAAACAGGCGTATGTAGTATTACAAGAACAAAACTGTACAAACTATTTCCCAACTTTATATCCTGGTACTTTTACCAGTTTTATTACATGCTGACAAATTAATTCCTTCTAAGGTAAAGGTATAAGTAGTAATCATAGTCTCTGGCTCACAACTGATGGCAAAAAGGTTTCAATTGTATAAACCTGTTTACCAAGTTGACATAAATTGGATGATGAATATAGTCTCTAGATCTAGTGAGATGTCAAGTCAATCAGATGTAAGGGGTCTTATTAATATGTGCAAATCTCATTTATCACTGAAGCTGTCTGTTATAATAATATAAGCTTATTTACCAAAGTCTGGCAAAATCTGATTGGAATTCAGTCTCCAGAATGGCGACAAACTTAAGCAGTCTGATACAAGATTACCCCATTAATATAGAGATCTTATCATAATCAAACTCATCCAATATTATGATAGTATAAGACTATTTAATAAATTTGATCAAAATCTAAATATAAACTGCAACTTCACAAACTCAGCCAATCAAATGCAAGGTCATTTTATTAATTTGCATAAATTTTAATCTTAATCATACTCAACTAAAATCCTGATAAAACAGGCAGTTATTTTTCCCCAAGTCTCATAAAAATCCTATATGAGATACAGTCACTCAACTGGCATAAATCTCAGCTGATCCGATGCAAAAGGACCTCACAAATATGCAAAGGTCTTGAAAATGTTCAGATCCTGATATTAACCTTTTAACCAACTTTGATTAAAATTATGCCAGAAATACAATCTCTCAGCTGGTAAGAAGCTCAACCAATCATACGTAAGATCAACTCAAAGAACTTGCTCGTAATAAAATGGGTTATATATTTTTATAAGCCTATCTACCTAATTTGAAATAAATATGATCAGAAGTAATCATTACCATACTAAGAAGCTCAGCCAATCAAATGCCAAATCATCTCAATGATATCCATGGATGTTTCCTGGAATTGTAGTAATCCAATATTTTGATGATTTAAGCCCATCTATCAAGTGTGATGAAAAGAGAATCAGAAATACAGTCTTCAGAATGATAGCAGGCTGAACCAATCACACATGTGAACCTCTCACACAGGAGGGTTTTTCTCCCGAGTTTAGGTGTCTCCCCTCCTTTCAGTCACTCATTAAAATCTCCAGTGTATGCAAAATGTTTATTGAAAAGTTTGTGCTTTTCTTCACATTTGGTTCCAGTGTAGTATGCTTATGGTAAGATAATGTTGCTAATTTCACCTTTTGATCTTGTTGGCATGGTCAGCTGACACCAGTGTATGTGTGTGTGTGTGTGTGTGTGTGTGTGAGAGAGATTTTGATTTTTAATGTAGCTTTAAAAAATGTTCAGTCATATCATTACAATGTCTGCAGCATGGCAGGTTATAGTGATATCTAGCACTAGGGCATCATGCCGCAGACATGTAGCATGATGTCCAACTCAGTTACATTATCCTGACACCAGGCCGACCAGTCCTAACACTAATCTCATAATGCTCAGCGCCTAGTGAGGCAGCTGTTAGTACCAATTTTTTATAAGTCCTTAGTATGACTCGGCCAGGGTTCTAACCTGTGACCTTCCACATCCAAGGTGGATGCTCTAACCACTGGGCAACCAGAGTAGTCCCACTGTTTGCAGTCTCTAATGATGGATTATACTGTGCATGAGCAGAATGAATTCTGAAAGACATTCATTGATTATGGTTGGGTTACTAAACAGCTCAAGCAGCATTAAATGATAAAAATTACTTTGATTCTCTCTGCAAGATACTTTAAACTGGTATATATAACATGCATTTTGTTATTTTCAGAAGGGTGTGTGTTTTACAGAAGAGTAAAACACTTGATTTCAGGTTGCTTGATGTAACGGTCAAGTCATTAATCCACCTGCATATCACTTTACTCCTTAATGTAAAATACATGTACATATTACAACTATTAACTTATTCTATTCTGTCATTTTTGCATTGCAAAGTATAGCACTGCTATAGAACAAATAAGATTACTGTATCCGTAAAGTTTCAATACTTAACATAAGTTGATTTAATAAATTACTTAATTTCAAATTTCTTTAAGTCATAGTTGAATCGAAATATAAATATTTAGAATTCAAACAGTATTAATGCTCTTATCAAAGGCGCATGTCACAGACATTTTATTCATAACTATGGTTCATCTGTTTTGGTAACATTGATACATATTGTGAAGCAAAATCAAAAGTTAGTGTATGAAATTGGCAAATTCTTTTATTTTCTTGGAAAATAAACTTGATTTTAGATTTATTTCTTGTCTTAAATCAAAATATTTTGTATTTCTTTGTAACTATACAGTGATCATGACTTCACTGACTTTTAACTTACTGTGGTCTTTACAAGGCAATCAGCAATGGTTAAAACTTTGATGTGCTAAACATAATTACATTGTTTTGTGCAAGTTTATTTGTATTTTTTTATACTTTTATTTGGAAAATAATCTTCATTGTTTGTTTTATTTCTGATTTAAGACTGTATTTTTACACCTCTTTGTTGCAATACTATCATCAATGTTTAACTGACAGAGCATGGTTTTTCTAAAGTTAACTACCGTATTTGCCGGCCTATAAGACAATACTTTTTGACCAGAAAATCTTACTTCATCTTATACTCAGAATCAACTTATATATGGATTTTGTCATCCAAATCGCTTTGTCATATGTCACATAATTTTTCGTATAGAAAAAATTCTCCATAAGTACAAAAGAAAATGTGTAAAAACATATTTCATTTTGGAGAGGAGATCATGTATAAAAAAATATAGGACTCCACATCGTGGATTTGAAACAATTACATGATCATCAGTATTAAAATTAACTTATATCAGATGTAATTGTGCTAAAGCAGCATGAATTAGTAATAAAGTTGTTTGTAATATACGTTGTTTAAATTTGATACAAGTGCATTAGAATTGAAAAGTTAAAAGATGAATAACCATGACAGGGACAGATATTGCATCACAATTTTCTTACTGTACCTCATGATCAAATAAAAATTATGCCCCATAATGAGAGAGAGAGAGAGAGATGTATTTACGATTGTATGGTAGCCTTTATTGTTCACTTACTTGATGACTGTGATCATACTCATGTACAAAAGTGCAGTACAATATTCAATTATCAATTAATACCACTTGGGAAGCAATTCCTTCTAGTTTTAGTTATCACTTCCATTGTTTATGAATCACATGGCTTTGTAGTAGTATGTACATGCTAACTAAATATGCTACAAATGTAGTCGGGTTTTCCAGAGTTAACACCTGTTTGAGGTCAAGATTTGGCAGACCAGATCAGATTAGTGAGACTACCAATAGGGAAATGAGGCTAACCATGGGTATTATGAATATGGCACCATAAAATAAAGGAAATGCCAGGTGTTATTCATGTAAATTTCTCAACCAGTGACGTCTTTTGAACCTGCTGATAGGACTGACAGCAATTAAAAGCAACATATAGCATATGCAAAGATCAAAAGTAATTGCTGCCAAAATACAGGAGAAGTACATGCACTTGAAAAAATAATCTTATTTGTTGGGAATGGAGAGGTTGTTATACTTGCAAAGAAAATTAGACATAATGTGAAAGGGTCATTCTTGGGATTTAACCTAGTAAATGGAGTCTTTATGGATATAACTATTGTGAATATTCAAACCCTGGAGGAGTATGGTATGTATTTTCATAGTTTACATTTACTATTTATTATTTTTTCTCTCTCTGACAAAAGCTTCAGCTAAACAGGGGCAATAAGGTGAAGAAAAAACCCCACAAAGACCTGGAATCTCTCTCTCTCTCTCTCCTATGTATCAGGCCATATTTTATTTTGATCATGAGTGCAAGAAGAAAAATGCGAGGGAATAAATATGCATCTCTCTCTGTATCTCTCCCCCCCCCCCAAATGTGGGAAAAGCATTTTATCATCAATGATGCAATTTTTCTATTGCTGGTAATCTGAAATTGCATACATTGATACTTTTAATATTTATGAAATTGGAAGTCATTATAATTTAATTCCACACAGCATCGTGAATTTTATCTTATCTGTGACTCAGTAAATTTCCAAGTTAGTGTCATTATATGTAGCCAAAAGAACATAATACATTTAAAATACTTTGTGTGAAACAAATTAGGTAGTTTTAGTTACATATATTGATCCAGACCGGAAAGGTTACTGAGTTACAGATAGGATAAAATTTGCAATGCTGTGAGGAACAAAGTGAAAATGATGAAGCCGAGGTATTGGTCTGGCCTTGTCTTATACTCAGCATTGACTTATATATGGATGAAGGATGGAAAATTTGCTCATTCAACTTATCCTCCGATTCGAATTATAGGCCAGCAAATACAGTAGTACTAAATCTTTGATGTGCCAAACATAATTATGATGGATTATCATGCTAAATTCTACCTTGGACACTGAGATATATTTCTGAGGTGTTGTGATAGTACAAATAAGTATAAATACTGGACCTGAACTTTCACACAGGATCTTGTGTTCGATTGACTCAGAAGAAATGTACCGGTAATCAGACAATGTCATCAAGGGCCATTTAAGTATGTGTGTGTGTGTGATTTAGATTTTTAATGTAACTTTAACAATTTTTCAGTCATATTGCTACGATGTCTGCAGTGTGACAGTTTATAGTGATGTCTAGCACTGGGGCACCATGCCACAGACATGTGGCATGATGTCCCACCCATTCACATTATCCTGACATCAGGCCGACCAGTCCTAACACTAACCTCTTAATGCTGAGTGCCAAGCGAGGCAGCTAGTAGTACCATTTTTTAAAGTCTTTGGTATGACTTGGTCGGGGTTCGAACCTGCAACCTTCTGCATCCGAGCCGGACACTCTAACAACTAGGCCACCGGTGCGGTCGCCATTTAAGTAAATTTGTACACTGTAAAAGACTAGCAACCATCATTGGCTATTGCATAAGCATACACTGAAAGAGCCACTGGGAGGGAGTTCAATATGGGAGAGTCTTCTTTTGGGGAGCGAAGAACAACAGATGTGGACAAATTTCCATGAGTGACAAAGAGGAAGAAGAATTTGACGGATTTGATGCAAATGAACTCCAATGCCTCTTTTAAGTGCCACAAAATATCAGGAAGATATACTTTCAATATGGCCACTATTTTCTCCTTCTATTATGATATCTGTAATCTGGTCATGACTGGGTACCATGTACTGACTGGAAAGACCATAGAAACAGTCAAGAATTTGTTTACTGTAAACAATTCAAACATCATGTAGTAAATTATGACCATTGCACTATCCAAAATGACTGACATTTTTACATGCTCTGAAAATGGAGTGAAATTGTCAAGATCTTAAAATGTTAAGCATCATCAAGATGCACTCACACACCAAGTTTCATGATTATGGGTAGGATAATGTGCATATAACATGCCCAAAACTCATGTGGTCATGAGTAACATGCAAAAGCTTAAGCAAAGCTACAATATGAAATACAGGACACAATGAACCTCTTTTAGTGGAAGGGCTTGATAACATCAATTTCATGATTCTGACATGATTAGCACTTGAGAAATGAAAATAAACACAAAATATAATAGAGTCAGCAAAACATAAATTATGGTCAATATTGACCTATTAATAAAATGAGTGAGTAGTGCCCTTCAACAGGCATCCCCATGTTTCATGAATCTAGATGGAACAGTAAATACTGAGCATACCAAAATCTTCTGTGATCATAAGCTAAATGAAACAACAAAGCAGTAAATGTAAAATATAGGTTATAGTGACCTTTTCTGATATAGGTGTAGTATTAAGAGAAATGTATACATATACAGTCACCAAGTTTAAAGCTTGAACAGTATCAATGAACCAAAATCAGTAAAATGTGAAATATGGGTCACAGTGACATTTTTAAGGCAAGGATGGAGTATGCATCAGCATGAATCCTCTTGCCAAGTTTCATGATTCCAGGTATAACAGTATTATATGATATATAACACACCAATGTGCATGTGAGCTAAATGCAAGAACCTAATATAAGCCAGTAAAATGTTAAATGTAGGTCACATACTTCATTGATATTGGCATAAACAGTGCTTGCAACTAAAGTGACCTACTTTTGTAATGAAGCTATAGTATTCATCAAGATGCATACCCCCATTCTAAGTATAACAGTATGTATACAGAGTTCTAAAATTTATTAATTCTAAACAAAACATAAATACTTCAGCCAGTAAAACAAGGAATGTATGTCACAATGACATTCTTTGGTGGTGAGGGTGCGGTACTAACAGGGATGCATGCAACTGTCTAGGTTGATGATTCTAGCATAAACAGAACTAGAGAAAGAAATATTAAAACCACAAATTTTTTCTAAACTCATTTCTCACTGAGATGCCTACCCTCACCCACTGATTCAGAAATATATATATATATATATATATATATATATATATATATATATATATATATATATATATATATATATGTATATATACACACATACGTACATACACAACATTGAGTCACAAGCTAAATGCAAAAACTTAAGTCCAGCACCAGTAAAATGTGACACATAGTTCACAGGGACTTTCCTTCATTGTAAGAGTGTGATACTAATAGAGATCTATACAATCACATAGTTTGATGAGCTGAAAAAAAAAAACTGAAACACAAACTAATAAACAAAGTCGGTGAAGCATGAAACAAAGATCACACCGACCTAAATTATACACACATACACACTTTTATCTGTGCAGATGCAAATATCAGGATTTATTACAATATCTTGCCTCTGCCTCATAGAAGTGAAATGATGACTTACCTGCTGTACCCAAGACAACCAACATATCTGGAGAGCTAGGTTGATCCAGGACATCCTGCTTTGTGTCAGTTACATTTGCATTCACTGGGCACCCAATTCTAAGATCTGCCAGCCTGTCATTGAGATCCACTAAGTCACTAGCAACACTGTCATGTCTGTTCATACCTGTTGAAATGGAAGGCTTTAATTACTTCATTGTACAAAGTCAAACTTGTTATCTAGATTTACATATCTAATCGGATCATGAAAACGAAGTATTTACACATCATCCATGCAGGTGCACCCGGAAGGAGCATGTGCCCCCAGATAAGTATTTATTTTTTATTAAAATGAAAGGAGACAAAGAGTAGCATTTCAGGGCTGAGAAATAAATCAATTACATATAAGATGCTTAAGTTTTTGGAAAAAGTTTGTCACAAGTTAGTTCCAATGCAATATACTATTCAAAACTTACTGTCATGGAAGTGCATGCAAAATGTTGCGTTTTAATGTTAATACAGTATGGGTCCTATCACCATGTACACTATTATCCATGGTGTATGTTTTAGTTGGGTCTGATGATTGGGATATACTAAGATTTACTCACTTGACTGACTGACTTACTGTGGCCCACTTGCAACATATTTTCCATGCATGGAAAACAAAATACCCATATATAGTGCTCTAGTTTCTGTACATAGTTACACTACATGGATGTCTTACCATTTAAAGCTCAAAGAGATCTTCAAGAGGGCCTAAGGAATAAAAATCCAGACTTATATATCAGGTGCTTATTCTTCATGATAGCATTCATATAGGGGATAATTCGTTTTGTTATGCCATGTTACAGTGAAATAATGCAACCTTATGTCTGTTATTAAAGGACCATTCCTCGTGTTATGCCGTGTTACGGTGAAATAATGCAACCTCATGTCTGTTATTGAAGGATATATTTTGTAATTTTGAGGATGCACAGCACTAAATGGCAACTTTTTGATTCCTGGATTTTCAAAATCAGCACTAAAGCCCATGACATTGGAATATTTTATAGTATTCCAGAAATCAGCACTAAAGCCCATGACATTGGAATATTTTATAGTATTCCAGAAATCAGCACTAAAGCCCATGACATTGGAATATTTTATAGTATTCCAGAAATCAGCACTAAAGCCCATGACATTGGAATATTTTATAGTATTCCAGAAATCAGCACTAAAGCCCATGACATTGGAATATTTTATAGTATTCCAGAAATCAGCACTAAAGCCCATGACATTGGAATATTTTACAGTATGCCATATCACTCAGATCTATTAGTTTCCAATGGATTGTTAAAATGAAACACTAAACAAAAAAACTCCTCTACTATGTTCTCCAGCCATTTCTAAGTACAGCAACAGTAGAGATGTCATGATTTTATATTATTAATTAGTTTTGCCAACTAAAACAACTGTCCAGCTTTAATTGTTAACCAAGTAAGCTGTATACTGTATTCATACACCACATGCAGGTTTAATATTTTCACAAGAGCAAAAAAAACTCTTCTACAGTTCCATAGTACATATTTCATACCACCTCGTAACCTGGTAACATAGAGTTATGGTCTGGTGTAGCCACAAGACTATTTCTCAAAAACTGCAGACAAATTGTGTCACAGTTACCACATTCTTGTGACACAGTTGTGACATGGATATGTGCACTTTGATTTGACAAGTATGTTACATATAGTATAGCAAATATCAACCTCTGAAATGCTTTGAAGACTATCAATATGGTGGGCATATTGGATGAACAAATGATGCATTTTCACTTATGACCAAACAGACATCATAACAAAGTCTTCAAGTAAAAATTCCATGATGATATGACTATCTCTACAGGAGGAGAACTATGACAAGATAATTATGATGGCTGCTATGGTGGCAATATTGCATATCAGAATGGCACAATTTTCATGCAGGACTGACTAGATCTCATAAGAAGAACCCCATGTTGATATGACCAACAACTAGATTTTCAAGATGGCTACTGTGCAGACTACACTGGATGTCCAAATGACATCATTTTCATTTAGGACCAACTAGATCATGGGATGAATGTGTAGGTTTTACGGTAACCTCCAAATGGTTTAGGAGGTGTATTGATAACAAACTTGAGCTAACTCAGATACAGATGATGGACAATAGGCCAAGGTGATGGACAATAGGCCAAGGTGATGGACAATAGACCAAGGTGATGGACAAAAGGCCAAGGTGATGGACAATAGGCCAAGGTGATGGACAACAGGCCAAGGTGATGAACAATAGGCCAAGGTGATGGACAACAGACCAAGGTGATGGACAATAGGCCAAGGTGATGGACAACAGGCCAACCCATAAAGCTAAAAACATGAAATCAGAGAATCACCTGAAAAAAGGAAAAGAATTTGCTCAAATGCTTGCTAAGTGCAAAAATCTGAAATAAACCATTAAAAAGCATATTATTTTATTCATAAATTTCATCGAATATCTAAAAAATATAAGAGAAATTTTCTAAAATCTTAAGATTAAATTTAAAGAGAGAAATTTATAACTGTTTTGATGAATAATAAAATACCTCAGTCGATAAATAGTCCTGATGAATATTCAGATTCAAAAGTAATAAACACAATGTGCATTTAAAGTGAAAGAGATCGTCAAAATGGCCTAAGGAATACAAATACAGACATATATCAGGTGCTTATTCAAAAATGAGTTCAGTCTATCCATCTATTATACTTTCCAGGCAAATTGATACTGTCCCATCCCTTCATCATAACATCATTTCTGCAACATAATCTCATTTAATAAACAATGCGTATGCATACTATTTCCAAGGTGTCTTTCCGATCACTGATGGTATGGCATGACCTTGTTCCCACATTGCCTGGTGATTCCCTATCCAACTTTGGTTGGGTTTCAATAAATTATCTGGTTTACTTCATCCAAAAGACTACTAAACACAATCATTTGAGTCAATGAATATACGGTGCATGAGCTTGAAGAACAACTGCTGAGGTTACAAATTCTTCAAGCTCTGTGTCCCACCTTGTTACAACTGCCATCTGACTGATTCACACTTAGTGAGTCAAGTTCAAGAACTGACGTTAATGGGGAACAGAAAAGAAATCAAAATGCTATGAATTTGTTTATTTTCCTTGGGGAATAATTTTCAAGATCATAAGAAAAAGGTAGTTTTTTGTAAGTTTTTAAATTCATCAATTAATGAAGGGATCCTAGTGTTTCCATGGATAGAGCATTGTTCATTGGCTATTGTTTCTATAGAAGGAGCACTGTTCATTGGCTATTGTTTCTATAAAAGGAACACTGTTAATTGGCTATTGTTTCTATAGAAGGAGCATTGTTCATTGGCTATTATTTCTACAGAAGGAGCATTGTTCATTGCTATTATTTCTAAGGAAGGAGCATTGTTCATTGAATCTTGTGTCCATGGAAGGAGCATTTTTTTATTAGCTATTATTTTCATGGAAGGAGTATTCCATGGAAGGAGAATTGTTCACTGGCTAACATTTCCATGGGAGGAACATTGTTCATTCAGTTGGCTATTGTTTCCACAGAAGGAGCATTCTTCATTGGTTATTTAAATCTGTGGTTTGTAGCAACCATGAAATCCACGAAAATTTGTACCCCACAAAAAAATTGAAATTGTATTACTTGAAAAAAGTTTGTAATTTAATGCATTTTTTGCAGTTATCACTTATTAACTATCATATTATATCAAGCCTTACAATGAATAGTGCAATATCATTAACACCGTTAGTACAATGAACTTTTGGTAGATAACTGTGTAACTTGTGTCCTGATCTAACTGAATTATGAACTCATAAAATGACAAAATATACTTTTTTAAAAAAACTAACATGTTTTTTTCTTTTATACTGACCACTGGGCTCTGCTGCTTGGATTATAAAGATCTTTGGTTTTCCTTTCAGAGATGGTGCTCCTGTGTCATTGAATATTTCTGCAATTTCCTGAATAGAAATTAGATTGCCATCGGATGTATATATGCTGCTCCCTTTGCCATGTGAAAGGATGGCAAGAATAAAACAATCAAATTTGCTGTGGTCCTGCTTAGCCTCCTTTTCCAGTACCTCTCTTGTTTCCTGGAAAAAATGTGTTGACAACTGTGGAAGGACAGCCTTTTTTGGTCATAATGACTAATTCATGACAAAGATATATTGAGAATTCCGAGAATACATGATTTCTTCTCTTAAATAGATTATAACAAAGATGTATCAAGAATTATACAGTGGTCCCTCTCTTATGAAGCCATTCTTCTGCAGCAATAAAAATGTAGCCTATAAAAGTAATGTCCTTTCACAAAGGGGACAAAGTGACTGAAATACAATATTTTGGTGTCAGGCAAGGTGGCATTCTGCAAAGGATGACCTGTGTTGAGAGGGGCTTCTTATGAGGAGGTGCCATTGTAAATTTAAGTGAATACAGTGTGACCCCGCTATAGCACGCTCCGTTATAACACAAATTCGGATATAACATGGTCGTGGTGTGGCTCCCGAAATTTCAGATACATGTATTTTTCTTGTACACAAAAAAAATTCTTTCTTAAATGTACGAAAAAAAAGAAAAAAGTTTATGATCATTTTAGGGAAGAGATCGCATCTGAATAATACAAGATGATCGTGGTGGCTCCTGAAATTTTATAAGTATTTTTCTTGTATGCGAAAAAATAGTGTTTTCTTCTTAAAAGTATGAAAAATAATGTGTAAAAAGTTTATTTGGGGATCACGCAGGGCTTCACCAATGTCGTAAATTGCGATTTTTTTTCCTTATTGGCGGCAAAATATACCATCTGGCCATTTTATTTATTGCCGACATGGTTGGTTGTTTAAACTTGTATATCTAACCATTGGTTTGGAGTGGAGAAATTCAGAGGCCCCATGTGGCAAAGTTGACATAAAATGCACCAATATTTATCTATTGTTACATAAACAAATTCTTTGTCCATATTGACAAACCATCTTAACAGTGCATTGTTATATCATAATCCACTTATGTTGACATCTAGTATGAGTACTGTATGTTTTGAGATATCCGCTTTTTTCAAATTTACATTTCAGGTAGCGGAGATCAACCGGACGAGGCATTATCTCATAATCTTTCATCGGATTTTCAGCCACTTGCTAGTAATTAATATATTTCCATAGAATGACATTTGTATGTGGATGGTAAGTAAAATTCCTCTTCTTTTCACTCGGAATTAAATCCTTCAGAACAGTCACATTTTCCGTAGTAATCCCTGTCTCCAGCGTCGAATGACCCTTTCTTTGCATTTCTGATGCATGCGTGGAAGGCAGCATCACTCCACTACCACAAATGCAAAAAACAAAAACAGAACACCCCCCCCCAAAAAAACAAGCTCTCAACTGTCTATTCAATAGGCATGGAGGAACAGTAACTACAATTGACCATACGATGGCCAATTCATTTTTTAAAAAAATGTACCCAGATACTTTATTCATTGCTATACATTTGACGTGTATATATAAACAGTATACACGTAAATGTACCAATGCGTAGTTCTCTGAATAAAGTAAAATATTATACATGCCTTCTCTGTTTTCACTACAGGTGTATTTCTCATTTAATATGCATCGATTTAAGATGATAACTGTGCCAATGAAGCATGTATTGCGCTTGCATTTATTACCTACCCCCAGCCCCCGGGCACATTTTTTGGGGTACATGCATCATTTTCTTCAGCTAACTGACCTGGTTGCTTATAACACGGTTCGGTCTATAACACAGTCAGGTTCTATGGCTCCCAACTACCATGTTATAGTGGGGTCACACTGTAGTAACATTGCCTCTATTGTGGTATGCACTCCAGTTCGTGGAACATGAATATCATATGATAGTGACCTAATTTTAGTGGAAGGGTATTGTACTTAGAAGATGCATCAAGACAATAAGTTGCAGCCAACATTAGATAATACAGATATCAATGATTTCAGTAACTGGAAGTAGAGCCAACTTTGTATGATACAGATGTCAGTGATTTCAGTAACTGGAAGTATAGCCAACTTTGGGTGATACAGATGTCAGTGATTTCAGTAACTGGAAGTAGAGCCAACTTTGGGTGATACAGATGTCAGTGATTTCAGTAACTGGAAGTATAGCCAACTTTGGGTGATACAGATGTCAGTGATTCCAGTAACTGGAAGTAGAGCCAACTTTGGGTGATACAGATGTCAGTGATTTCAGTAACTGGAAGTAGAGCCAACTTTGGGTGATACAGATGTCAGTGATTCCAGTAACTGGAAGTATAGCCAACTTTGGGTGATACAGATGTCAGTGATTCCAGTAACTGGAAGTATAGCCAACTTTGGGTGATACAGATGTCAGTGATTTCAGTAACTGGAAGTAGAGCCAACATTGTATGATACAGATGTCAGTGATTCCAATAACTGGAAGTATAGCCAACATTGGATGATACAAATATCAATGATTCCAATAACTGGAAGTATAGGCAACATTGGATGATACAGATGTTAATGATTCCAGTAACTGGAAGTACAGCCAATAATGGATGATGCAGATGTCAATGATTCCAGCAACTAGAATAAAGATAACATTAGGTACTACTGACATCAGTTATTCCAGTGACTGAGTACAGTCAACATTAAATGTTACTGTTGTCAGTGATTCCAGTATCTAAAAGTTAGCAACTGGAAGTAGAGACTACATCTGATAATAAAGATGTCAGTGATTCCAGTAACTTAAGTACAACCAACGTTAGATAATCCAGATGCTAATGATTTCTATCACTAGAAGTACAGTGATATTATATATAGTCCACACACCTATCACTGAAGTACAGTGATATTATATATAGTCCACACACCTATCACTGGAAGTACAGTGATATTATATATAGTCCACACACCTATTACTGGAAGTACAGTGATATTATATATAGTCCACACACCGATATTATATATAGTCCACACACCTATCACTAGAAGTACAGTGATATTATATATAGTCCACACACCTATCACTGGAAGTACAGTGATATTATATATAGTCCACACACCTATCACTAGAAGTACAGTGATATTATATATAGTCCACACACCTATCACTGGAAGTACAGTGATATTATATATAGTCCACACACCTATCACTGGAAGTACAGTGATATTATATATAGTCCACACACCTATCACTGGAAGTACAGTGATATTATATATAGTCCACACACCTATCACTAGAAGTACAGTGATATTATATATAGTCCACACACCTATCACTAGAAGTACAGTGATATTATATATAGTCCACACACCTATCACTGGAAGTACAGTGATATTATATATAGTCCACACACCTATCACTGGAAGTACAGTGATATTATATATAGCCCACACACCTATCACTGGAAGTACAGTGATATTATATATAGTCCACACACCTATCACTGGAAGTACAGTGATATTATATATAGTCCACACACCTATCACTAGAAGTACAGTGATATTATATATAGTCCACACACCAATCACTGGAAGTACAGCAATAACAGACTGCTCCAGTGGCCTAGTGGTTAGAGTGTCCACCTCGGATGCAGGAGGTCAGGTTAGAACCCTGGCCGAGTCATACCAAAGACATATAAAAAAATGTTACTAACACCTGTGTCGCCAGGTACTCACCATTAAGAGGTTAGTGGTAGGACTGGTCAGTCTGGTGTTGGGATAATGTGACTGGGTGGGACATGATGCTACATGTCTGCTTGAAATCACTATAAACTGCCACACTGCAGACATTGTAGCAATATGACTGAAAAATGTTTAAAGCTATGTTAAATATCCATATCACACACACACACACACACACACACACACACACACACACACACAGCAATAACAGATAATCAATATACCAATGATAATGTTTACTGGAAGTACAGCATCAATACCTAATCATAATACCTACTACTTGATGGACAGCAATAATAGCTAACCCTAATGCCACTGATTCCAGTCAATGGAGGTACAGTGATAACATACAATCTAGATGCTACTGATTTTAATTAATTTAGATACAATGACAACATACAATCCAGATGTCACTGATTCCAGTCAGTGGAGGCACAGTGACAACATACAATCCAGATGTCACTGATTTCAGTCAATGGAGGTACAGTGATGATATACAATCCAGATATTGCTGATTCCAGTCAATTTAGATACAGTGACAACATACAATCCAGATGCCACTGATTCCAGTCAATGGAGGTACAGTGATAACATACAATCCAGACGCCACTGATTCCAGTCAATGGAGGTAAAGTGATAACATACAATCTAGATGTCACTGATTCCACCCAACAGAACAACAGTGATAACATACAATCCAGATGTGACTGATTACAATCAATGGAGGTACAGTGATAACATACAATCTAGATGTCACTGATTCCAGTCAATTCAGATACAGTGACAACATACAATCCAGATGTCACTGATTCCAGTTAATGGAGGTACAGTGATAACATACAATCCAGATGCCACTATTTCCAGTCAAAGGAGGTGCAGTGATAACATATAATCCAAATGTCACTGATTCCAGTCAGTGGAGGTACATTGATAACATACTATCCAGATCTTATCGATTCCAGTTAATTTAGATACAGTGACAACATACAATCCAAATGTCACCGATTCCAGTCAGTGGAGGCACAGTGATAACATACAATCGAGATGTCACTGATTTCAGTCAATGGAGGTACAGTGATAATATACAATCCAGATATTACTGATTCCAGTCAATTTAGATACAGCGACAACATACAATCCAGATGCCACTGATTCCAGTCAATGGAGGTACAGTGACAACATACAATCCAGATGCCACTGATTCCAGTCAGTGGAGGTACAGTGATAACACACAATCCAGACGTCACTGATTTCAGTCAATGGAGGTACAGTGATAATATATAATCCAGATATTACTGATTCCAGTCAATTTAGTTACAGTGACAACATACAATCCAGATGCCACTGATTCCAGTCAATGGGGGTACAGTGATAACATACAATCCAGACGCCACTGATTCCAGTCAATGGAGGTACAGTGATAACATACAATCTAGATGTCACTGATTCTAGTCACTGGAGGTACAGTGTTAATATACAATCCAGATGTTACTGATTCCAGTCACTAGAGGTGCAGTGTTAATATACAATCCAGATGTCACAGATTCCAGTCAGTGATGGTACAATTATAGCATACAATCCAGATATCACTGATTGATTTGAAAGGAGATACAGTGATAACATACACTCCAGATGTCACTGATTCCAGTCAATTCAGATACAGTGACAACATACAATCCAGATGTCACTGATTCCAGTTAATGGAGGTACAGTGATAACATACAATCCAGATGCCACTATTTCCAGTCAAAGGAGGTGCAGTGATAACATATAATCCAAATGTCACTGATTCCAGTCAGTGGAGGTACATTGATAACATACTATCCAGATCTTATCGATTCCAGTTAATTTAGATACAATGACAACATACAATCCAAATGTCACCGATTCCAGTCAGTGGAGGCACAGTGATAACATACAATCGAGATGTCACTGATTTCAGTCAATGGAGGTACAGTGATAATATACAATCCAGATATTACTGATTCCAGTCAATTTAGATACAGCGACAACATACAATCCAGATGCCACTGATTCCAGTCAATGGAGGTACAGTGACAACATACAATCCAGATGCCACTGATTCCAGTCAGTGGAGGTACAGTGATAACACACAATCCAGATGTCACTGATTTCAGTCAATGGAGGTACAGTGATAATATATAATCCAGATATTACTGATTCCAGTCAATTTAGTTACAGTGACAACATACAATCCAGATGCCACTGATTCCAGTCAATGGGGGTACAGTGATAACATACAATCCAGACGCCACTGATTCCAGTCAATGGAGGTACAGTGATAACATACAATCTAGATGTCACTGATTCCACCCAAATGAACAACAGTGATAACATACAATCCAGATGTAACTGATTACAATCAATGGAGGTACAGTGATAACATACAATCTAGATGTTACTAATTCCAGTTAATTTAGATACAGTGACAACATACAATCCAGATGTCACTGATTTCAGTCACTGCAGGTACAGTGTTAATATACAATCCAGATGTCACAGATCCCAGTCAATGGAGGTACAGTTATAACATACAATCAAGATGTCACTGATGATTTGAAAGGAGGTACAGTGATAACATACAATCCAGATGTCACTGATTCCAGTCAATGGAGGTACAGTGATAACATGCAATCCAGATGTCAATGATTCCAGTCAATGGAGGTACAGTGATAACATACAATCCAGATGCCACCGATTCCAGTCAATGGAGGTACAGTGATAACATACAATCCAGAAGTCACTGATTCCAATCAATTTAGATACTGTGACAACATACAATCCAGATGCCACTGATTCCAGTCAATGAAGGTACAGTGATAATATACAATCTTGATGTCACTGATCTCAGTCAATGGAGGTACAGTGATAACATAAAATCTAGATGTCGCTGATTCCAGTCAATGGAGGTACAGTGATAACATACAATCCAGATGTTGCCAATTCCAGTCAACAGTCTACTTAGATAATAGTCTAACTAAAAAATAGTGTCTAACTAGATAATACAGTGTCTACCTAGATAACACAGAGTATAACTAGATAATACAGTATGTTCGTGATCCATGTTTGATAAATAAACTGCTGCTTAAATTACTGAAGGATATGTGTGCTTCAAAAGGTCCAAAATGTGATTATCATTTTCTTTTCTTAATGCTTCCACACTTTTAGGCATTACTTAAAGTTTTATATAGTATTTATTATTAAAACTAGACAGTATATGTGCTTTGTAAAGTAAAGAAGCATATGAACCATGAATAGACAGTAATTGTGCTTTTTGAAGTAAAGAAGTAGGCAAACCATGAATAGACATTACATGTTCTTTGTTAAGTAAAGAAGCAAGCAAGCCAAGAATAGACAGTACATGTACTTTGTGAAGTAAAGAAGTAGGCAAACCATGAATAGGCATTACATGTGCTTTGTTAAGTGAAGAAGCATGCAAACCAAGAATCGACAGTACTTGTGCTTTGTGAAGTAAAGAAGCATACAAACCATGAATGATATTGCATTTATTACTATAGTAATGGACTGTCATTACATAACTTCATACCATCAAAATATGTTGCATGCAAATTAAATTATAATCAATCAATTAAAGAATTATGAATACTCTTGGTACTGAACCAATGAACTGAAGATACAACTGATGTACGCATTACTATGGAATGCAGTGGTGGCTGTATGCCGGGGTGGGGCACACTTTTTAATATTAGCTTGGTTCATAAATAGTTTGTTGTGACTGTAAATCTGCAGTCTAACTTGCCTTGAAACATCTTACAACAGGATAAAGCTATGATATCTACAACATGATTACCATACATTGCCTTGGTAAATTCTAGCTTTGATATCCCCAACATAATTATCATGCACTGTCTTGGTAAATTCAAGCTTTGATATCCCGAACATAATTACCATGCATTGTCTTGGTAAATTCAAACTTTGATATCCCCAACACAATTACCATGCATTGTCTTGGTAAATTCTAGCTTTGATATCCCGAACACAATTACCATGCATTGTCTTGGTAAATTCTAGCTCTGATATTCCCAAGGATGGGCACTATTTGGCAGGTTTGATTGTACATCAATTCAGCATTTGACTTGCAAGTCATTAACAACAATCTGAAAGGAAACTTGCCCAGATAGGTGATACCCTTGCTTCATTATCTAGGTGAGACAAGCTTAAAGGAAACTTGCCCAGATATGAGATACCCTTGCCTCATTATCTAGGTGAGACAAACTTAAAGGAAACTTGCCCAGATAGTTGATATCCTTTTCTCATTATCTAGGTGAGACAAACTTAAAAAGAAACTTGCCCATATAGGTGATACCATTGTTTCATTGGGCAGATGAGACAAACATATTTTTACCTTTAAATCCAAATCTGTTTTGTTTGGTAGCACTTTAAACTTGAGATCATCAAACATCAGGATCAACCTCGAAGAATCCAAACTGTTGCATTGATGTGGTCTCTCTGGCAACTTGTTGTTAAAGTCTGTGTTGCTTATTATGAGCACACGGCCCCGATGAGGCTTGCGAGGCATGGAGTAGTGCTACAACAAAACAGTAAAATAACTTTGAGTGGGTCTGTTTACAGAACTCAAGGGCAAAACTGAGTTCATAGCTTACAATGCCAAGAACACAATACAAGAATTATTAAAGTATGCCAATAATTTAATGTAGCTCAAGATGCCACCATCAGAGCTTCTATCCTGTAAAGCATGCATACCATGATTATATACAAACTTTTCAAAACTGAGAGATTTCTTATATCCAGCCATCTTGCTTACAACAGATTTAGACTGCTGTGAGAAAACAGGACCTTCCATTTGACTTAAGGTTGGATGCTGTGAGAAAACAGGGCCTTCCATTAGACTTAAGGTTGGATGCTGTGAGAAAACAGGGCCTTCCATTAGACTTAAGGTTGGATGCTGTGAGAAAACAGGGCCTTCCATTAGACTTAAGGTTGGATGCTGTGAGAAAACAGGGCCTTCCATTAGACTTAAGGTTGGATGCTGTGAGAAAACAGGGCCTTCCATTAGACTTAAGGTTGGATGCTGTGAGAAAACAGGGCCTTCCATTAGGCTTAAGGTTGGATGCTGTGAGAAAACAGGGCCTTCCATTAGACTTAAGGTTGGAGGGTGACTTGCCAAAGTAGGTGGGTTGAAAGAGAGACCTCCTTAAAGGTGATACAGGTTTTTTTCAAAGTAGCCAGGTGTAAACTAAAAGTTGCCAGGTAAACCATCTGGCTCATGGCTGATAAGCCCTGGTTTTGACCCAGATATCTAACCAAAGTGTTCTTGTAATTTGACTGGAAACTTCAACCCTAGCATTGCAATACTCAGTCAATTCAAATGCCAATCTTTGTTCACCCAGTCTATGATATTGCCAATACCTATCATTTTCCTGCCTCTGGACTACTTCTCAATCTCGACTAACTTTGTTACACTTGCACTCTCCCTCTGGACTTCTTTCCAAATAATATGGACTAACTATGTTATACTTGCTATGATGTCCTGTTGCTGAGCATCAGTCTGGACACCTTCCCAATTTGGACTAACCATGTTATACTTGCTTTGGTGTCCTGTTATGGAATATCAATCTGGACTCCTTCCCAAAATGGACTAACCATGTTATACTTGCATATATATTGTGCTGATGAGTGTCAATACAAGGAAACAAAAGTGCAATTCAGGCTGTGTAATAACATAATGGCTAAATGAAACTCTACATGATATGAATGAAATATGTTTAGACCATAACTTATAGTTTTGCCCAAGTATAAAACTTGACTAGATGGTGTGTCACTTTGAGAAAAAGTAATTCTGTGACTTTTATTTTTTTTCTAGAGTAAAACCCTTTAACCAGTTAAGATACTTTAACCAGTTAAGATACTTTAACAAAGCTTACCTATTAAGTATACATCTTGGTGAGATATCTACTATTAGCTTTAACCCCATCTCAGGGTAAAGATCAATGGTTTGAGGTGCAATTAACATTTTAAGACACAAGTCTAGACTTGAGATAAATTTTATGTCCTGAGATAAATTGTATGTCTTGAGATAAATTTTATGTCCTGAGATAAATTGTATGTCTTGAGATTCATTTTATGTCTTGAGATAAATTGTATGTCCTGAGATAAATTGTATGTCTTGAGATAAATTTTATGTCCTGAGATAAATTGTATGTCTTGAGATTCATTTTATGTCTTGAGATAAATTGTATGTCCTGAGATAAATTGTATGTCTTGAGATAAATTTTATGTCCTGAGATAAATTGTATGTCTTGAGATTCATTTTATGTCTTGAGATAAATTGTATGTCTTGAGATTCATTTTATGTCTTGAGATAAATTGTATGTCTTGAGATTCATTTTATGTCTTGAGATAAATTGTATGTCTTGAGATTCATTTTATGTCTTGAGATAAATGTTATGCTCATAAATAGTCTGTGATTATACACTAGTACCTTTGGATATTTGTGGGATTGAGATATGTGTCTTGCCTTGAGCTTCATGTCATGTCTTGAGATACATGTCTTGCCTTAAGTTACACATCATGTCTTGAGATACATTTTACACTAAATGCATGTCTTGAGATATTTGATGTTTACTATTTTGCGATACAGAACAGTACCTTCTGGGAATGAGGCAGATTTCTTAAGCTTGTGTCATCCAATGGAGTTATGCTGAAATCTTTGCTTCCAAATGCGATATCTAAATTCTCCACCAAACCTAAAATAAACAAAGTTAACATGTAAATCAAAAGTGGTAATTACTGTTATGGAGATTAAAATGACTTCATTATTCCAGAAATGGGGAAAAATCTGCGTATTTTCTGAATTTGTAATATAATTGGAAAAGGCACAACAAGCTTTGTTCACATGAAAGAATACTTTTAACTTACCAGCAAAATTTGGCATTTCAATTGAAAATTGCAAACATTCCTAATGTCATAATGATCATCCTTAATGTCAATGATTACCCTTGAAAAGTATACCCCACATGGCTTCCTCATATGGCACTGATATCGCCTTGAGTGTCGCTAATTGCACTCATGTAAGATATGGGCTTGTCACATTCCTATGTATGTATGATTGTGTTTTCCACTGTGGAACACCAGACTGCAGGATAGCTCTACTCTACCTCACATGTGATCTTTACCATGATGCATGAACTCTTCTGACCATCTTTTACCAGCATAGTGCATATCAAGTACCTGGTGGCAAAAATCTTTAGACTTTTACCATCACCTGAAAATTCTTTCATAATAATCTAGATGGATATTAAATGCAATGTATTTACGTACTAAAGCAAACATTAGTTGGCCTCAAAGTGTATCACAAACATGTATATTTTTGGGGCTTAAAACTGATTTTAATTATGCAATACTTACCTGCCACTATTGCATAGCTAATCTATTTTCATGCTGAAAACTCGTCATCCATTTGATGTGAATACATCCTCCCACAGTGTGGAAAAAAGTCAGTATGACCTTTTGTATACCACTCTATATGCTGCATGGTCATGCGCATATGATAAATATTACTTGTTATCATTCTGCATAGATGACAATTATGCAAGACATCAGAGCGGGGTGGGATGAGGCCATTCAGCAATAGCAGGAGGTAAGTACTGCATAAATAATAGAGGGAGAGATCCATAGGAGGTTGATGTCTCTCTCAGCCACATGTTGTGCCATAATAATGAGCCACAGAGAGAGAAAAAAACATACCATGTGTTGAGGTGCTCTACCTCCCTAATGGGAGGGTGCAACTTGCTATTGTAGTGCTCTACCTCCCTAATGGGAGGGTGCAACTTGCTATCGTAGTGCTCTACCTCCTTAATGGGAGGGTGCAACCTCCCTGATGGGAGGGAACAACCCACTGCAAACCAGAAACAGCCAGTGTCAAAAGCAAGATATGAATCTCACTTCTTCATCTTGCTGAAGCTAGATTGAGTAGGAATATAGTTTTAAGTGTGAGGTATTGAAAGGAAGCTTCACTCAGTGGTTCATATGGAGCTTGATTAATGACTATAAAACACAAGAATGATTCCATCTGGCTTAAGCGAGCAGGAAACAGGTCTCTGGAGTTCAAAATACTTAATAAGATTGGCAATGTGTGAATCTCAACTGATTCCATGCCCTGAGAGAATGTAAGTGTGTTGGAGATGGCAGCCCAGTAGCCCTTGATAGTAGATACCTAACATCTTTTGGTCTCAAAAAGGAACAAAAGGAAATCAGCAATGGAAGCGACAGAGAAGCAGATAGGATTAACATATTTCTTACTGCACCAATCACAGAAGATTCTCCACCTGGCATCATAGACACTGGATGTAGAAGCCCTCCTGTCCTGAATGATGCAACTGGCAACTCTGCCCATAAACTTGTTCAGGCAGAGAGACTGCTTGAGACAAGCCAGGCAACAAGGTGGAGAAGTCAAGGATGCTCAGAGTTGGAGAAAGGCGGGGCATCACTATGTCCCCTGATGGAGGGGGTAAAGGAGCACTCTGTGCCATGGTCCCTGGTTCATCATAAATTACAGAGGGGAGATAAGAATGCCTGTCTTGCGTTAGATGATGTAACACCTTTAGCCTTCCGAGTCGCCTGGTGAAATGGTGATGGTGAGACATGAGCTGCAGCATAACTTTGACTGTGAGGGCATGGTCCAGTAGCCCATGTGGGCATAATGGACAATGGGCCCATGGGTGGGCTGAATTCATAGGTATATTTAGGAAAGGGGATATGTGGTCTCTGAATCTAGCCTGAGTTGTGTGTTTGGGTTGGAAATTGTGCACTGGGTGGGATGGTAGATGGGTGAAAGGGGGAGCTTGGTCCTGACTATGTCCCCACACCGTGAGGAAGATGAGTGATAGATGGAGAAAACCTCATCTTCAACCGATTTATCACTCTAAGCATCATGGGTGCGGTATTTTGCTTCCCTTAAAAAAGGAGGCAATATGTTGCAGTGCTCCACCTCCTTCAAGGAAGGTGCAACCCGCTATCGTGGTGCTCCACCTCCCTAATGGAAGGGCGTAACTCACTATTGCAGTGCTTTACCTCCATAACGGGAGGGTGCAACATGCTGTCACAGTGCTCTACCTACCCAAACAGGAAGGAGAAACCCAATGAGGCATGCATGCTGTTAGAGACATGCAAAATGTCATCTCCCTACAAGGGGAATTTGATTGAACATTTGAACATCTATACCCTACTTCTGGAGGGGCTTCACTGGTCCCCAAAGATGTTTGTCCCAAGAAGAAGGGAGTTTAGTGCCTTTCCCAAAAGACACACCAAGGCAGCTAGCTAGGAGTACAAATTGGCTGGCATGGTCAGGTGTAGAACCTACGATCTTTGGATTATGAATCCCATGCCCTACCAAATAAGCTAACCACAGCTCCATTTATTATCCTGCTAACAAGAAATAATGAATAAATGTCACTGGGAACACAATTAGGTTGTATGCAGTGTCATACCACACACACACCTGTGTATGCACTAAGAACACTGTGTCGCAGAAAGTAAACAACGGAGTTGACCTCATGGAAATGACCTTAGTTTTTCTTTAGGAAAAGAAGATAATTCACCAGTGAACTTTTGTTTATTAAAGCAACATGCAAATACATATGCAATATCAACATGCAGCAGGAGTAAACATAAATTGGTGGACAATGTGAAATTGAAGATAGAGGAAAACGATGTCCTCAGCATTATGCAAAGGCCTATTGTTATTATCAGATGAACACAAGGACTTACCCCATACCTTCAATGACTTTTTGTATACGTAAGGATCATGTGTCTACCTTTCTTCTAAAAGATGGAACATGAGGTGCCTCAAAGGCCCTTTAAAAAATTAAGTTCTAAAGGGGGAAATTAGGCTACAATATGGTTTCTTATAAAATGGAACAGACAGTTGTAACAAACGAGGGTAATTAAAAAATGCAGAAGTAGATTGCTTTTTATTGGCAGTAAACTGCTACAGGCATAATATCTCTGGTGGCAGTTTGGCAGACATCTACACAGTATGGCATCCATAAAAAAGGATGACAGATAATATCTACCTTCTGCACATGACCATGTGACATACAGTCATGTGCAAAAGGTCACATTGCCTTTTCTCCACTCTGTGGAAGGATGTATTCACATTGAGTGGACAGTGAGTTTTTGCCTTGAAAATAGATTAGCTATGCAATAGTGGCAGGATAAGTATTTGCTGCTATTAAAAGGCTATTTTGTACTGATCAACCTACATACATTTGCAAATTCATGTTTAAAAAAGCCATTGTTGTAAGTGTCAATTTTAAAACAATTCTTATTCTCATTATTATTTCTAAGGGATAAATCAGTTCTAGATCAAAGCTGAATTGAAGACCTATTTCATTATTTTTTGTCTGTCTTGATTAATCTTATGGATAAGAATGGACTTAATTTTTTCACCTGTTCACATCTGTATCAATGAGTATGCTATAAGCAGTACACAATTTGAATGCTATGTATTGTCATTACCATTGCCATGTCAACCACTATTCTCTGAAAGCTCAAATGTGTTTAAAACAACATTTAAACTTTACAATGAATATTTTCAGTGTAAACCAAACTTTTTATCCTCTATCTTTATGTTTGGAAGTTACATCAGTATTCACAATACACCATTCTGACTTCAACTCTCTTTTTTTGTTCAGATATGTGAGAAAATAATCCTTCATTATGCTTCAGTATAGGATAGGAAAATGTTTACCTTATGGATCAAAGTTTTGCATCAGACATGTCTAATGCAGAGTTCAGACACTCCAGTGGAATTTTCCTATCCTATACTGACACATATGAAGGATTCTATTAGTCCCACATGGCTTTCTGATATCAATGATTTCACCGACTGCACTCATATGAAAAGGCAATTTGCCTTTCAGCTTTATCATGTCAATGATATCAATGATATCACTGACTGCACTCACATATAAAGGCAATTTGCCTTTCAGCTTTATCATATGTCAATGATATCAATGATGTCACCAACTGCAGTCACATAAAAAGGCAATTTGCCTTTCAGCTTTATCATATGTCAACAATTTCAATGATGTCAACAACTGCACTTACATAAATATGCAATTTGCTTTTCAGCTTTCTCATATGTCAATGAAGTAATTTTTAGTGTCACTGATTACACTCATGGTTTTCTCATATGGCAATATATCAAAGATATCATGGACTGCACTCACATAAAATGGCAATTTGCTTTTCAGCTTTCTCATATGTCAGTGATATCAATGACATCACAGACTACACTCAGATAAAACAAACTGTGATATTCATAGAGCAGTCATGTAATAAATGAAAATACTGAACACATACCTTTAATACTGAGAGGCTGTGAACTTGACTCCTGGCGACAAACTTTCTGGCCCCTAACATCTTCTGGTTGTACTCCTTTGGGTCCATGAACAGCCTGAAATCCTGTTTCTTCACCAGTTGCACCAGAAACAGATGGATTTTCACCAGCTGGACTTGTTATCAAAGAGGAGCTTTTACTGGCAGGAGGTTGTTTTGTGGACTCTTGTTGGATTAATGTGGGTGGATTTGGGTTGTCATTTGACAACAGTGTAGCAACTAAAGCTGGATTTAGTTGATTAGCAAGTTCTTTTTGACCATTATTAACCAAAGCTTCGAGGAAAGACTGAAAAGCCTGGTTTCCTCTTTTAGGCAAAATGTCCAAGAGTTTTCTACTCTGCTTCATAAGTGTTGATTCAGCCTGAAAAAAATAAATGAAAACAGCAAATGAAAAAAGAGACCCATGAGAGACTAAAATGACTCAAATGTGTTAAGCTGGCCAATAAGCTGTAAGATGGGGCAAGCATTAAAACCAATGGTCAGAAAGCTGCATGATAAGGCAAGCATTACAGCTGATGGCCAGAAAGCTGTATGATATAGCAAGCATTACAGCCAATGGCCAGTAAGCTGTATGATATGGCAAACATTACAGCCAAAGGCCAAAAAGATGGATGACAAGACAAACATTACAGCCAATGACCAATAAGCTGCAGAAGGCAAGCATTACAGCCAATGCCCAGAAAGCTGCATGATAAAGTAAGCATTACTGCCAATGGCCATTAAGCTGTATGACAAGGCAATCATTACAGCCAATGGCCAGTAAGCTGTATAAGGTAAGGATTACAGCCAATGTCCATTTAGCTGTATTATAAAGCAAGCATTACAGCCAATGACCTTTAGGCTGTATGAAAAGGCACAGTGGCATCAAGAGGGGGTGTGGACTGCACCAGGTGACACCATCAGAGGGGGTGACACCAAAATGACTGTCTATACAATTTTGAATTTTTGTGCAGGAAGGAGGTCCATGGGGGTGACACCATGAGTTATTGCACATGACTGTCTATAAAATTCTTGAATGTTTGTGCAGGAAGGAGGTCCATGGAGGTGACACAATGAGTTACAGCACTGGGTAACACCAACCCTAGTGATGCCACTGAGAAGGCAAGCATTACAGCCAATGGCCAGTAAGATGTATGATAAGATAAGCATTACAGCCAATGACCAGAAAGCTGTATGATACACCAAGCATTACAGCCAATGGCCAGGAAGCTGTATAACACAGTAAACATTACAGCCAATGGACATTAAGCTGTATGATACACCAAGCATTACAACCAATGGCCAGTAAGCTGTATGACACAGCAACCATTATAACCCATGGGAATTAAGCTGTGATTAGGCAAAGCATTACAGCCAATGGTCAGCAAGCTGCATGATACAGCAAACATTATAGCCAATGGTCAGCAAGCTGTATGATAAAGCAAACATTACAGCTAACGGCCAGAAAGCTGTATGAAAAGGCAAGCATTACAGCCAATGACCAGTAAGCTATAGAAGGCAAACATTACAGCCAATGGCTATTAGGCTGTATGATAGGCAAGCATTACAACCAATGGCCATTAAGTTGTATGATAGGGTAAGCATTACAGCCAATGGCCAGTAAGTTGCATGATAAGGCAAGCATGACAATCAATGGCCAAGTTAATGTAAAGAATGAGATTTTGTGAACATTTTCAAGTGTGCAATTCAGTCTCTACAAAACTCTTTCTAATCACAAGACTTGTTCATATCAAAGATATTATAATATTATATATCTGTGTCTGTATCTAGGATATCTCTATCTGTCTGTCTGTCTGTCTGTCTATCTATCTATCTATCTCACAAACATACAATACCATATATCTGACATCTTGCTAGCATAATCATATATGCCTCAAACTTTTTCCCATTTATCCAATACATGTACAGTACAGTACTAACCATTTTTTTTCAGGGGTGGGGTGAAATACAATGTCCATTAATGATTTTCAGTTCCCAAAAAGAATTCCATTCATATTTTAATTTAATTTATTATTTCAAATTCACTGAATCATTTATTATTTTTCCAAGGAATGACTTTCTCCCCTTTATTGTCAAAGGTAGCTAAAATATTTTGGACTGTTTACACACACACAAATCTTTTTCTTAGATTCAGCTCTATAATGCTCCTCTCATCCCTAATGTTTCTCAACTCATATTTTTTATAGACAATTATATATTTTACACTGTGATCTTTATCTTCATATATCAATTTTTCCACTTTTTTGTCAAGAAGGACTTTGCTTCTATCCCATAATCTATTTATAAAAATGTGGTTCCCATACTCTTTTTTTACAATAATTTCACCAATTTATTAAAGTGCTACAAGGTTTTAATACCAAAATAAATAAGAGTTTGATGGACTAACTGGCAAGCAGTGCTGTATTCTTGAAGAAAAAACCCATCAGTCTGCTTCTTCCTCATTTTTAAGAAGCATTAGCTCCTTAAAAAAACTGATAATTGTAAATCTTGGAATTTTCTTTGTGTCTGTCTTCACTACCATCACTGCTCAATCCAAGGTAAACAAAAACAAAAAACATTTGTGTAGTCATCTGACACACAACCAAGCACCAAGAAATGCAAGAGTCTAAAAAGTTTCTCACTAATATTTATAAATCAATTAACTTACCTACCTTTTGAGGGAACAAAATAGACAACCAATGCCTGCTCAGTCAATTGTCATATTACAACTTACACCTGTTCACTAAACAAAGGCATTTTTGAGATAAATTTTATTACCCAAATTTACAAAGGCATTTACTGTCACTGCCACCCTCCCCTCCAAAAATGTCAGCTTTAAGTCTCTCAGGCATACACAGTTCACTTGTCATTTTATTGCTAAAATGACTGTTCTTGAACATCGACTCGAACAGAGCCAATGAAGTTGTGTAGGTGGAGGGACTGACTGTTATAATGAAACATACTACACCTTGTTTTTGCTCTGCAATAGTGCAAAGCAATAGTTATCAACTTACCAGTATGTTTGGATGCATATATGGCATTATTTATTTTTACTTTTTATTTATTTATTTATTTATTTATTTTTTATCTATCTTTTTGAAAATGATTCATGTGATTTTTGGAGATAACTCTTTATCCAAGAAATCAAATGGTTTACTCCCAAACTTAGTTGAGGAAGTTTTACACCTGTTAAGTTGTTGATCTCAAGTACATTACAATGTCAATACCAGAATACGAATTTCAGTTAAAGTATTGTTCAAGTGTAAATATAAGCTCATTTTAGAAACTCCCAATATCTGATTTATGCATTTTATTGTCATTCAAATATCGGTCCAGTTGTAAAAACTCCCAGTGTCTGATTTATGCATTTTATTGTCATTTAAATATCAGTCCACTTTTAAAAACTCCCAATGTCTGATTTATGCATTTTATTGTCATTCAGATATCGGTCCATTTTTAAAAACTCCCAACATCTGATTTATGCAATTTATCGTCATTCAAATAGTGGTCCAGTTGTAAAAACTCCCAATGTCTGATTTATGCATTTTATTGTCATTCAAATATCAGTCCATTTTTAAAAACTCCCAATGTCTGACTTATGCATTTTATTGTCATTCAAATATCAGTCCATTTTTAAAAACTCCCAATGTCTGATTTATGCATTTTATTGTCATTCAAATATCAGTCCATTTTTAAAAACTCCCAATGTCTGATTTATGCATTTTATTGTCATTCAAATATCGGTCCATTTTTAAAAACTCCCAATGTCTGATTTATGCATTTTATTGTCATTCAAATATCAGTCCATTTTTAAAAACTCCCAATGTCTGATTTATGAATTTTATTGTCATTCAAATATCAGTCCATTTTTAAAAACTCCCAATGTCTGATTTATGCATTTTATTGCCTAGTATCAATCAGTCCCTTTGTACATGTCAAACATGTATGAACATTTCTGAAAATTCAGTGTATTAGTAAGAAATTCATTATTTGGATTCAAATGGAATCTAGCTGAGAATATCTAAAACCTGTTTCTTTGTGCACATTTTCAATGGAATACTATTCAGCTGTCAATATTTCTATACATATGTACCAATTCATGGTTCAGTGCTATTCATATGTATTTACTGTTTTAAGTACTTTTTGTTTAATATGCATCAGGTTAAGTTGGTAACTGTGTCACTGCATCCTGCAGTTTGCATCATCCTGCCCACTCCTTGTACAACTAAGGCTATTCATTTTTTTCACTAATCTGACATGTCTGGATACTGCACAAAATATTATATAATGCAGAGGCACTTTGTGGACCCTGACCATAATATTATAGAGGGGTTAAACAGAATTTATTTAATAACAAAATGAATTGCCATTCATACATTTGAGTGACCTTGATCTTTGAAATTCTGATGGAAGGGTTTAAGTTTACAAATTTTTAAATGGCAATTATACTCTATAAAAAAACAAAGACAATTATTATATATTCTAGTAGCCTTTAACCCCTTTCTTCATGTATACATTTGAGCCCTACCATGTATAAATTAGAGCCCTACCAACTGTATAAATTTGAGTCCTACCATGTATAAATTTTAGGCCAATCATGTATAAATTTTAGCCCTACCATATACAGTATGCCCCACTATTGCATACTTCATTATAACAAAATTTCAGATGTAACACAATCATGGTGAGGCTCCCAAAATTTCATATACATGTATTTTTCTCGTACAAGAAAAATTTCTTTCTTAAAACTACCAAAAATAATGTGCAAAGAGTTTATTATCATTCTGGGGAAGAGATCGCATAAGAATTCTAACATAAGATGATTGTGGCATGACTCCTGAAATTTTGTATACATGTATTTTTATCACACACAAACAAATATTTTTTTCTCTTCTAAAAAGTACAAAAAATAACATTATAAAAGTTTGTATAATAAAAGTGCTGGGCTTCACCAATGTCACAAAATGTGATCTTTTTCCTTATTGTCAACAAAATATACCATCTGGCTATTGTATTTTTGCAACATACATGTAGTTGGCTGTTTAAATTTGTATCTTGGGTTGGAGTGGAGAAATTCAAAGGCACAATGAAAGGAAGCCACAAACTTGATATAAAATGCACTGGAATCTACCTACTGTTACATAAAAAAATTCCTTGTTCATATTGACAAACCATCCCAACAATGCATTGTTATATCATAATCTGCTCATGCTGAAATCTGGCCAGAATAATGTAGGCTGTGATACACTCCAATAGTCATGCTACCGGGATTATCAACAATCGACCAACCTTTGAAGGCAGGAACAGTAACTACTACAACTGACCAAATGATGGCTAATTCCTTTTCTTTTAAATGTACCCAGAAAAAATAGTTGTGCTTGAACTTCAAAGAAAACTGATTACCTCTTAAGGACCGATCATTCTGTATATATAATAAGAAAATCAATTAAAAAATCAGTCTCAATCAATGTTCTACAATTAACTGATGTTGCCATCACAATAAGAAACAAGCATTAGTTTGGTCCTCCAACCCTATCCTTTAGCGGCGACTTCAATAACACGTGCAACCTTCATCAAAGTAAGCCAACTACAATCTTCAACAAAAACAAATAACCTTTCATCAAAGGAAGTCAACACCAAATTTAAATAAAAGTAATGGAGTCTGATGGATTGTTGCATGGAACACATTTACTGTGCTGTGAAAGTTTCCTTTCTGCATGCAAAACATTTATGCTTATAATCAGTACTAATGGTGACATAAACAGAAATTAAATTTCCAAGCTTTTGAAATGGTAGATATCTGGCTGTCAACTTTATTGATGATGGGGTATCTCACAAAGAGGTACATTAAACTTTTTTATTTGTTAATGTTTTCATTTCCCTATGAATAGCCTTGTCCCCTGGGTAGCCTCAGCAGAATGATATCTCCAGCTAACCAAAACCTATGACAATTTAAGTACATGCACCTGTGGCATGTAAACAACTAGAGCCATGTGCTAGCCACGATAATATCTAGTGATTGAACTGTTTAATGTCAATCAGATACAGATCGTATGAGGAATACCATTTTTTATATATATGTGTTATTTGTGTTTTCTAACGGGATGTGACTGATACATGGATTTTATAACTGTTGTTACATGAAATTTACACTAGAATTCAGGGATTTATATTAACATGTACTTGTACAGTACTTAATGGACTATGGATTGTAGTACAAAAGTGTAAGTTTGTCAATATATAAGTGTACTTCAGACTAGTTTGTCTTCATTTAATCCAAAGCATGCATTTTTGCTGACCTTTCATAACCCCCACCCCACCTAACTTACTTGGCTGGTTGTAACACTGTTCAGTTTATAACACAGCTGGGCCCTATGGACCACAAAACCATGTTATAGCAGGTTCAAACTGTATATTGTTTTGGGGCTTAACATAATAGTGATTGTGCAGTACTTGCCTTTGTATTTACCTCCATTGATATAACCGTCTGTCATATGCTGGGTAACACATTTCATTACAATCTTGATAATTTATAGAAGCCATTCTTGCCTTTCAAAATATTTCTTCCTGATAGGCACCGTTATTGTTGTTGTTGTTGTTGTCATAGGGTTTAATGCCATTTTTCAGCACAAGATAGGCGGCCAGTATTAATGGTGGAGGAAGAACCTGGGAGAACCCGGAAAGATCCACTGACCCACGAGAAGCTACCGGCAAGCTTTCTCACATAACCACATTGGCCGAGCCCGAGACTCGAACCCACGCAGACAGAGGTGAGATGGCAGTGATCCGTAATGGTGAGCGCTTTAGACCGCTCGGCCACTTGGGGCCTCGATAGGTACCGTAAATAATAAGCAACTATATTGTATTCCTGTAGCACAATCTAAACCTTGCATAAAACTAATTTACTTTTCACAGTGGTTCTGAAGAAGTTGCCATGAAATATGGACAGATGCACTTTTAGTGGCGGCAAATGTTATTGGTATGGACATCTTTATATGCCTTTTGGTATGGAAACCTATATATACCTTTGGTATGGAAATTTATATATGCCTTTAGTATGGAAACCTATATATGCCTTTGGTATGGAAACCTACATATGCCTTTGGTATGGAAACCTATATATACCTTTGGTTTGGAAACCTATATATACCTTTGGTATGGAAACCTATATATACCTTTGGTATTCAAACCTATATATACCTTTGGAATGGAAAAATGGTATTCAAACTTATATATATCTTTGGTATTCAAACCTATATATACCTTTGGAATGGAAACCTGGTATTCAAACCTATATATATCTTTGGTACTCAAACCTATATAGTCCTTTGGAATGGAAACCTGGTATTCAAACCTATATATACCTTTGGTATTAAAACCTATATATACCTTTGGAATGGAAACCTGGTATTCAAACCTATATATACCTTTGGTATGGGAACAAATATATACCTTAATGTCAAAGAAATAGGTCCTTACCATTATCTCACTACGCATACTTTCCGTGAGAATGTCACATGAATAGAGGTCTTCACAGATGGTATGAATGTCATGCAAATTCTTGACTAAGAATGTTCTGTTTTGTCGAAGTATCTGTCTATCTTTCTCATCCATTTTAAAAACTAGAAAAAATCAAGAAGAGAAAATGAAAATCAAAAGTGCATATATGTGAGGGAGGGAAAAAGCAACCATCATCTCAGAGATTATGAAGTGTGGTATATATGTCCAGCCAAATTGGTATTTATCCGAGAAACTAGACATCTCATAAATTCTCTCTCCCTCTCTCTCTCTCTCTCTCTTTATATATATATATATATATATATATATATATATATATATATATATATCTTTTTTTATAAAATTATTTTATAAATTGTACAGATAGATTAATATGTAAAAAATAAGATATCTACTAACATTTATACAATTTTTATGACCAAAAAAGAATCAAGATGTCTTATATAGTAAGATATAATGTTGATGAGACATATGAATTGACCACTTACAAAAGATATTATTTTACAAAATCTCTTAGAAGCTTCATCAGATAGTTTGTTAACTTCATCAGACTTTATTAGATATCTTATCAAGTTTATATCTTTAAACATTAAAAATAAATTTTGATATATTCTTATTCTAATTATATGATCTTACAAAAAAATATAACTTTATAATATTATATATGCTGTCCTATAAACAACATTAAATTACCTGCTAAAATTTCTAAGATATACGACTATATTAAAATTGTATACAAGATATATTATAGTGTTTATAGGATATCTTATGATGTAACTAAATAAATAAAGTGTATATGCTATCTAGTTGGAATAAATGTATGTATTGATATGCATCATAAACTTAAAAAGATCTCGTATAAGTTATCATACAAAGTTTATAAGATAGCTTATACAATTTCTGTTTTGAGATATCTGAATTAGCACTGGTTAAATGTTATTTTAAAAAGCTTAATCATATATCTTGTTAACTTTTCCAGATATAATTTGAAATTATTTTCTGAGACACAATGCTATCACTAAAGTATTTCATTTACAGTTATGACTGATGTTGCACTCGCTGGTATAAAAAAGTTTCATAAGTATACCATTCTCTTGGGCAAAGCTTTGGATCCTCATTTTAGTTTATACCATAGTATTGTGTAGAGTGCTCTTCTGGATTGAAAAGGCCGTGCAAAAATATGGCTTAGTGAGGCCATTCCCCAGGCTTGTAGTGTAATGAAGTCAAGGGATTTCACATTTTCAAGGTTGGTTAATTTATAGGACCTATGGAAGCTAACAGTGCTTCTATTAGTCATGAATTTTCCTACCACATAATGGACCAATCCAATGGCCTAGTGGTTAGAGCATCCGCCGTGGGTTCAAACCCCAGCCAAGTCATACCAAAGACTTATATAAAAAATGGTACTAACAGCTGCCTCACTGGGTGCTCAGTATTAAGAGATTAGTGTTAGAACTGGTCAGCCGAGTGTCAAGATGATGTGACTGGGTGGGACATCATGCTACATGTCTGCAGCATGATGCCCCAGTGCTAGACATCATTATAAATGGTAACATTGCAGACATTGTAGTGGCATGACTGAAAATTTTCTAAAGCTATATTAAAAACTCAAAAACACACACACACACACACACACACACACACTGTATTGAGGATGCAGTATTACAGTCTTAATGAACTACTGGATAAATAAAGATTTTCTTAGCTCAAGCTCAGAAATCATTTATACCATTCATAACTTGCAACGAAAGGTTTTTATTTACAGACAGAAAGCGGAAAATATTCAAGGTCAATAAAACCCAGAATTTCTAGAACATGCTCACAATCTGTGAAGTAACTGATGACAAAAAACATGTACTGCTATATTTTACACTCCCAAAAATCAAGAAATGTGCTCAATAAATTCAGTTTTTGATGGAAACAACACTTTAAACCAACAGCTTATAAACTTAGTATTCTGACCTTTCTAAATTTCTCAAGGAAAATCTTCCTTGAGTGGGTTTATAACGCATGTGTTATCAGATAACATAAAATAAATACAATAATTAAATATATCTAACTTGATCAGAGACAATATGCTGCTGGCAAAACAAAACACATACATACCATAGAACATTAACTTTTCATAAATGTACATGAAATGAACACAACACTTCTTTCTATACTTGTTGTTGTTGTTGTTGTAGGGTTTAACACCATTTTTCAGTACAAGACAGACTATACATGGTGGCCAGTATAACTGTTGGAGGAAGAACCCTGGAAAACCCCAGGAAGAACAACCGACCCACGAGAAACTACTGGCAAGCTTTCTCATGTACCCATGTTAGCTGAGCCTGAGACTCGAACCCACACAGACAGAGGTGAGACGGCAGTAATCCAGAATGGTAAACACTTTAGACCACTCGAGGCCCTGTCTATACTTGTTAAATAGTTCTACAGTTGTATAGTCTTGGGAAACACCAGAAAATGGTTTAATTTCAATAAAAGGCTTTGTATTATATTGTAAAAGGTAAACATTGATTCCACAAGAGTCCAATACTAATACAGGATGAAAAAAAATTACAAAAATGTAGCATTATAGTCACTAAAATTGTTATGAGTTTCATGCTATTTTTCTGCACAATAGGTTATACATGGCACCAGTATATTTGGTGGCGGAACAACCCAGAAAGACCCTGGAAAAACCACCAACCAATTGGAAGCTACTGGCAATCTTTCTCATGTACCCATGTTGGGCCAAAGGGGCTTGTATCATTGCTTACAATTTACCTGTCATACATGTGCTATATAATAGCTACTAGTTATTGTATAGTGCATGTATGACAGGTAAATTGTAAGCAACGACACAAGCCCCTGTGTGTTGGGCAAGCCCGAGACTCGATCTCTCATGGACAGAGGTGAGATGTATGTGATCTGGCCACCCTGGGCCCCAATATAGAAATATCAGTAAACAAAATAGTTATGTTGACGGTCAAACCACATATATTCATATAATATGATAGAATCAGAATACTTTCTCTTTGTATACCTGTTAATTACTCCTAAAAATAATAAGAAAGGGTTTCTTTCCAACAGTATATTGCACAGTTTTGTTGATCGAGTATCAAAAACACCAAATGCATATAGCAAATACTTATAAGAAATGACCCCGTTTATTGGCATACAGAACTGTACGATAAAATCTTTAAAATTGTTAACATGAACCACTAATAAGACAGTGGCAACAGCAATTTTCAGTAACACTGTAATAATAAGTTTTGCTATACTGGATGTGAGGTTATATCTTTGACAAAACACCGAGTACAAACTTCAAGTCGTTGGAATAAATAGGGAAAATCCCTGGTTATTTCCGACTCAATCTATGAAGAACGAAACGAAATATTTAGATTAAAAGTAGTGTGTTCAATAGATAGAAATCGTAATAAATTTATTTTTATTATTTAATAATATAAATATAAACATATTGTTTTCCTTTAAATTTTAAAAATTTAACATTATTCTTGAAAATAATTCGGTCATTTTTCCGAAAATATGGGAGGCAACTCTTTTATTTTAAGAAAAAAATGGACAGATCAACGTTGCCGGCTCTGGTCAGGAAATCTACCTTATTTTGATAATATAGTTATCAACGCTTTTAAAACAATAATGTAATCGTCATTTTTGTCAGAATATATGTCTGTACATTAGTCCGTAAGTTGGCTTTCCTTGTAATTTGACTATATTTTCAGAATACCCCACTCGTTTAATTTTCTTGCGTTTGTGCTAGCCGTTAGGGTAATAGAACACAATTAATTTTACTATATATTCTCTACATTTGTTTCTCAGTACTGAACTTTCCACTGTGTGACAATCAATACAAATCGTATGTTAATCTAAAATACCTTCAAAGATGACTTTACAGTGAAGTTCTTGTCAAGGGTTGACCTGCTTATTTTTGAGAGGCTGAATTGTAAACAAAACACCATGCAATGGAACACAGATTTCACTTCCGGATCATCACCAAGGCCTTATTACTCACTGTGCACTGTCGCCGAAATACACACAGACAACCACACCATAAGCTCATATTCTAAAGAATAGACAATTGCCTTTAAATCCTTACCAAGAATGCCTAAATCTAACTCTTGTATCAGCACCAAACGGAGACAGGAAAAAATGATCTAAAATACATTCATGGGTACTGAACCGGAATTATTAATTGTGGCCTGATTCCATATTCCGACCACTGAGAGCGTTGACATGAGATCGACAACTTCATTACTGAGGGGGCGCTTACCAGTTAGTATGTACTTTTGAGAGAGTGATGTATGTATGGTGAAGTTGTTTGCATTTAAAACATGCACAGTGGAGAGAATGTTGGCATACCTCTATGCTACTTTGATGTAATGTGGATGACATTTCTTTGGATATTGTACGTTTGGAAATTGTAAATGATCTTAGCACACTGCTAACTAAAATGACTGCTCCCTTGTGCTCCAAAAATCAACCTGAAATTGTCTAAAGTACATTATACTTAGTAGCTTTTAAAATAGGGAAAATGAATTTTGCCAGACTAGACAATACCAGCTTCTGAAAGTGCAATGAATGAATTACCAAATATATAAAATGTAAAAAAAGTTATCGGCTCTTTTTTTTACAATTTACCTCTGAAGTTCAGGAAGTGAAAATGACCAGGAAGTGAAAATGACCAAGTGGAGCTAGCACTTTTTGAAAGGAGCACATCTGGAGTAAGGCCAAGCTGTATAGTCTATAACCCATATTTCACCCATCAATCATACACCAAAATAATGGGAATTAAAGGTTCTTTGAACAACACCCAAGATATACATGGTCTTTTTTAAATAGCCAGTATAACTAGTGAGGAAACGCGGAGGAAGTCTTTTTCTTTAAAATTCTAACTCTATGCAAAATACGAAACTGTAGAGCGCCACCTGAAGCCGACTGCTGTGTCCCTAACTACGATACAGGAAGCAGTCTATCGGGCTTCTTGCAACAAGTTTCATTATTCAAAAAGCAAATAATTTGAGTTCTTACTGAAAATATGATTTGATTGTGACTATATACGCAGGGGTAAATCCGACCATGTTGTGGCTTATTCCGACCTCTGATATGTGTAATTCTGACCACCGTATATGGACCGTACATATATAAGTTTCATCTGTAAAATACAAAGATTTTGTTTATCTTGACAGACTTTAAAGCTTTTAATTGTTTTTATTTTATTTTCAGATAGATAGCAGCTAGAAAGTGATATTGCTACATAGATAATTGTGGATGTTGTTATAGAGATAACTGTGGAGATAATTACCATTTATTTTTATTTAGATTTATACCTTTAAGTTTTTATTTATTTGTTTTTAATTACGTATTTATTCCTGGGGTTTTTTTTCTTCAAAGTTCAATACAAACTAATCATAACTACATTTTCTTTAAGCTTGTGTTCTTGGTTGGAATTGCCCTCTTATGAAAAATAACCCGGGGTAAATCCAACCACTATGGAGAACATTGCATACTATTGTTATTTGTCATAAAACTGGTGCAATTTTTACTTTTTTAGTGAGACAAAGCATTATTTTAAAGCTACGATAGCATAATTATTATGTTACTGAAAGCTATACAAATCTTGAATGACTGATGCCTGACTAGGGTCCTGACTAAAAAAATTTTATGAATGCCTCTTCTGAACTAGCTCGGAAGAGAGAATGTGGAGGCAATTGCGTCATTTTGTCACGCGATACCCTCATCGCCTGGAAACATCTTTACTAATTTTCATACGCATATGCACAAATAAAAACAAAGAGCACAGCAAGCAATTTGCATATCTTTGTTGTAAACAGCAGGACGTACATCCACGGTTGGAATTACCCTACTGGTCGGAATATGACCATTTTACCCTAGTTAGCTGATTGTGCCACAGGGGCTCATATTGTTGCTTACAGTTTACCTGTCATGCATGTACTATATAATAATTATATAGTACATATATGACAGGTAAATTGTAAGCAGTGATATGAGCCGCTGTGGACTGCACAGGATGAAGTATGGCAACAGAAGTGTTTTGCTTGCAAGAGAATTGGTTAGTTTAGTGCAGATTGTTTTCCTCATCAAATCCTATCTTTTTCACTCTGAATTATTAAATTTAGAGTTTCATCGTGGTCGTATGTAGTCTGGACTACCCGATTTGACGAACTTAAGCACTTTCACCTTTTTAGAAATATACTTCTTTCGTAGTGATATATGTCATGAACATAGAAACGTTACTTATTTTAGCAAAGTATGGGCAAGAAATATAATCCAGACAACCGCCTGATGTATAAGGTCGTGTAGTATGTCACCCATTTTCACACACCTAACAGAAATCTATTTTTACCCCTGACACTTGTACACATGATCCGTGAATATAGGCCTACTGCAGAGCAACATCATCAACATATAGAAAACAAAATTTATAGGAAAAATGAGATTGAACAATTTATATAGCTTTTCAAAATTTTTTCTTATATCCATTATATTCATTTTGAAACCAATTTTGTTGCAAAAAGCTAAAATAATCCAATTGGGGAAAATTATGTTCGTTTCATGATAAAACTGTTTACTTATGATTTAAAAAATTTAGTGTATAATTGTTTTCAAATACTTAATTGGTATTGTCAATGTACAGAACCTCATTCTTTTAATATACTGTTTGTTTGGGTTTTTTTAAACTCTAAAACTAGTTTGCAACCTTCATAACTTAGGTCTCTAAAAGTGCAAATAATAAGAGAAAGAAGACAACATGTTACAAGAAATGGTTTCATTTTCATTAATTGTAATTCTTACCATTATCAAGCCAAATTATAAATAATAAATTGGTTAAAATAAGTTAAATATTGAGAATCTCTTTAAGTCTGATTGAAAATTTACTATGAAGGTCAAATTTCTTATGTATCAGATATGGGAATTGGGATAAAAAGGACCCATAAACACCGATAATTCAGTGCAACTAGTTTCGCATTTACTCTATGCTTCTTCAGGCACAAAATATTTTGAAAGAAACGGATGACGTCTTTATATTTAAAATAACAATTACGTCATTTACGTAACGTCATAAATAATATGTATTGTCATATATCTATATATATATATATATATATATATAACGGGATCGAAAAGATACATGAGTCGCTAATGAAAACTGAATCAGTAAAATAATAAAATAGAGACAGTCACACATAAAATTATATTTTTTATAAAAGATATGGAACATATCAATTTTTTAATTTATGTTTTATACAATTTTATATAGTGCCTTGGTATTAAGGCCATTAGGATACAAAGTATCTAACTTATGAATCAAGTAACTTTCGTCAGTCTGTTCATGTCTCCATGCACAGTATCTATTACCATGAATAAAAAATTGAGTTGAGAGTGATTATTTGTATTAAAATGTATTGAAATATTAGAGAACTGAGGATCTCTATAATTTTTTATATGATAGCGATGATTATTAATTCTCTTAGAAACTTGTTTTAGAGTTTGTCCAACATATTGCATGTTACATTTTTTACAGGTTATCAAATAATCACATCAGTTGATATGCAGTTAGTGCTGTAACAGAGGAAATGCTTCTTTTGTATTGGTCCTACTAAAATAAGTATTTTCTCTTATATTCGTACATTGAGAGCACCGATGTCTGTTACATTTAGATGAAGAAAACTATCTTTTTTTATTTTCTGTTGTTGTTGTGGGGCTTAACGCCATTTTTCAGCACACGGTAGGCTATACATGGCAGCCAGTATTAATGGTGGAGGAAGAAACCGGGAAATCCCCAGAAAGAACCACCAACCCACGAGAAGCTACTGGTAAGCTTTCTCACATATCCACATTCGCCGAATCCTAGACTCGAACCCACGCAGACAGAGGTGAGATGGTAGTGATCCGTAACGGAGAGCGCTTTAGACCACTCGGCCACTCAGGGCCCCTTATTTTCTGTCTGTTTAGTTCTAATTAAAAGATCTTTGCAAATTCTTGGGTCTTCTGTTATCAAGAATTGGTTTATATTTTTTAAATGTTTTTACACTGTTTTTATTTGATAAATTTAGGAGACTCCAATATTTATTAAATATAAGGCCTATATTAGGTAATGAAGGATTATATTGTATTGTGAAAGGAATTATAATTTTTGCTATTGTACATTTTGCTGTGTTTAAAGCCTCATGTTGAGTAAGATTATAGGCTATGTTCAGTGCAGAATCAATTATATGTGTTGGATAATTTTTATTTTGGAAAAATGTTTTTAATTCATTCAACGAATTTTGTAATTCACAATCATCTGAAATAATGCGTCGGTATCTTTTGGCCTGGCGATATGGTATACCGTTTTTACATGACATGGGATGACACGAAGAATATTCCACATACTGGTGGATATTACTTTCCTTGACATGAATATTTGTAGAAATAGTGTTATCAATATTTTTAATTACATTTACATCTAAAAGAACTGAAAAAATTCATTGATCGCCTAAATCATTTTCACCCGACGATTAAATTTACTTATGCTGCATATAGTACGCATGTTTCATTTTTTAGTGATAATATTCGGATTTTTAATCAATGTTTCTGTCATCGTGACTTGATGTTGATCAGTGCAAACAAACGATGGGGTTATGACGTCAAAGAGAGACATGTTCTCTCAAGAAAATAGGGTAGAGTCAAATTAGGGTGTAAGATAGTATTTATTCTAATATAGTACTACAATATAAGATGCCTCCCCCTGATATTTGAATTTTTGGATCGCCAAAAGCAAAATGGTTTGAAAGATGGAGGCGTTTCTTAACCATAAAAATTCCAGCCATATAGTACCTGAACTAGGCCACCACTGAAACTTCTCAAAAAACACATTTCATCATCATCTCTGATTCCCTTTCTACACAGAAAGCCTTGCAAAACTTGAAAATGAATTCTATACTATAGGTGTAGTGTTAGCCTTAATGTGATTAGCTTTAAATATCACTCAACAGTAAACAGACATTCCATGCTGGACTTAGAAAGGTATCATAAAGTTTGTGACACTTGTGTCACAGATGTGCTGAATAGTAAGCTCTTAGTGCTGTAGCTGACCATGAATAAAAGAGGTATCAGAGAAATTTCCCGATTGAAACCTTGATTGTTCAACCATCCAGCTTGGCTGATATATAGTTAATGTGTTAGGTATTAAAAGATAAGGACCAATGTCAATGATTTGCTGAGTTATATAATGCTCAATCATATCCAAAGAAGTTTTGTAAATTCATCAAGGAGAGAAGAAGGACTTCACAGGTGTTGGTCTTTTGAAAAGAATTGTCTGACCTTTTGCAACAGCACCTATAAAGCAGACTTCTTCACTTAGCAACTTGCCTTAGAATTCTCCAATAAAAAAGACACAAAACGCCAACCAGATTCTAGAACTAGTCATTTATCCTCCATGTCATATTAAGCCAACATGAAGCTACTTTGTATGATCAAAACATGCAAAGCAGCTGACTCAAAAAAATATTCTAGGTAGATTACTGAGAGAAGCTGCCAAAGAATTATAAATTGGTCTTACATGACTCTTCCAAATCATTCTAGACAGTGATAGGATCCCTGGTGATGGTAAAATGACTGTGCTTAGACCAGTCTTCAAAAACATAAATTATTCTACACCTGGTCCAGCAGACTATTGGCCAGTATTTCTGTCTTCCGTCATATTTAAGACACTGTAACACATTATACACAGCTCTGTCATGTCACACTCGGAATGTTACAATATACTATGTGACTGTCAGCATGGAGATAAGAAAGGAAAGTCATGTGTCCAGAATTTCTCCAAACAGGACAGGGTTGAATAAAAACTAACATATCAATGCCATCCTGCTGGATTTCTTCAAGGCCTTTTACAGAATACCAAGGTGTCGTTCTACCAGGTGAAGTGGGCAACTAAGTTGCCAAAAAACGTAACTTCACCTTCTTCTTTTAGGAAAGTGAAAATGATTTCATCCAGTCATTTTTTGTTTAGTTGTACACGAAGTAACAGTTGTTTATGGCTTTTGAGATGTTCCCTCAACTCAGCCAAGTTTTATAGCCCTAAGCAAAACATATTGCATGTGGCATTAGCATGTGTTCGTATCAAAATTGCACCAGCAAAACAAACTCTTGCACATTGACAGGTCTGTGTTTTAATAGCTGATTGACCATTAGATGTACATATAACTCTTTCCCTGCAAGATATTGCTGCCCAATTTCCACATGTTCTCATTTGACAATGAAGACTTACCAACTTGTGTTCAGAAACTAATATATATATATATATATATATATATATATATATATATATATATATATATATATATATATATATCTATCTATATATATAGATAGATATATATATCAATGATGTTTGTTTTCAGAATATATTTGGTGAAAGCTCATTAAAAATGTATATTTTTGAAAGTTTTTACTGCTGTGTTTGCATTATTATTTTCATAAAATAGTTTTAAACCGTAAGTGAACTAGCCAAGGGTAATAGTGGCAGACATCATCGTGTCTTGGATGTACATCTTCATTGGACTGCCTGTTTTCATAATTTACTGGGAATGTAAATTAAGAAATTTGTCGAAAACCATGGCTGACTATTATCTAATAAATGATTTCGCCTCAAAATATTTGTAAAAATGAGGTCGAAAACCTTACCAACACCCTCTTGAAGACAGAATCACTGTGGTGTAAGGAACATCATTTACTTGTATGTACTTGGATTGAGAACTTCCTTTGCAACTGTATAGCATATATCAATGACCTGACAGAATGTACATTATCTACAATTTGACTTTTTTGCAGATGACTACATTGTCCATTCACTGTGAATTGTACTACCATTCAGAAGGACCTTGGCAATCTTCAGGAGTTGGAGTCATACTTGCAGATGGCTTTCAACCCAGGTATATGTGAGTTATCAGGTATCACCAAGAAAAGCACCTCCCAGTTATTGTCAGCTTCAGAGGCCATGGAAGACCACCAGTAGCGTGACATATGTTAGAGTAACCAATTGTAGTGCCATATCCTTGACTGAGCACATTGACAACAATTGTGCCAGGTGGTTGATAGAGTCAGACACTTGCCTGTACAGATCACTGACAGCTCACCTCTGTTCATGTGGGTTTGAGTCTCGGGCTTGGCCAATGTGAGTATGTGAGAAAACTTGCTTGTTACCAGTTCCAGATAATATCATCTGTCTCTGAGAAGCGTCTCTTCCCCCAGTTAGACCTCATCTGGAAAGAAAACCTGATCAGCCAGCCCACATTGGAATTCTTCCAAACTGGTCCTGGCCATCGTCAGTGTTTAATGTCAGAAATCCTCCTTTAACATTTGCTTTTAGCCTGTATAAAGTGGTATTTTTGCCTCACATATTTGCACCCAGTTGTGATCAATACCCAATTCTTAGGGCATGATTAAGGAAGATTATGGTGAACAAGGGTGGTGCGAATTCAATGCAAAGTGGGAGATCTTTTACTTTTGGGGCATGTTGAGGTGTCTGTTTTATAGCAAATAGTCAAAGTTGTCCTTTTGTACTTGTTGACCTTCAGTTTGGGCTGTGTTGACCATAAATTTCATTATGCCAGGAGAATATTTAATAACAGCCTGATTAAAATGCTAAAGGAAAATTGAGAGGCTGATTAGTCATCATGCCAGATGTTATGGTGTGGGTTTGAATTCTACCATCAGATCAGCCCAGGTCACTTACGGTGATGTCCTTGGGCAAAAAAGTACATTGCTCCAAATGTCTCAGCATGAAATAAACTAGCTATGTTGCTGTACCATGAAGCACCAAACCAAACCAAATAAGTAACTTATGAAATGTAATTGCTGACTAGGTCTGTTCTAAACAGGATTTGTGTTTTTTGTGCAGCTCCAAGAAGCTGTAGCATGCACAGCGGCCACACCACGGGCAATGGCTTCGACTGGCCGGCTAAACCAGGTTGAGGGTAGCCGACGGGTCTCAAACCCTCGGTTAGTTAGGAGCTTGCCTATCCTTGCATGCAAAGCCAGCTTCGGCAGACTGGGCGGAAGAGATCAACTGTATGATCCAACGGCCAAGAAGGCGAATCTGCAAACGCTTTGTGGAGAGCGCAGGGCATGACTAGGCACTGAAGACGTCATGGCCATTCAATACAGCCGAAGTAGTAACCAGCCGTGACGAATCTTCGTACCACTGGGTCCCAACTACCAAGGCCGAGAGAGTGAGGCTGTCTCTGTGCAAAGGCTGTTTCACTTAAATCTCCTTCATGCACAGGTTATGTTGTGCACTCATCATCCAGCATCATCACACTCATCATCACCTACCAAAGTCCTACGGCGATGGGCGACTGGCGAAGCAACAGGTGGAGATGACCACTGGGAGTTGTAGTCAGAGACCTGCACGTAGGCGGCCCTTGGACAAGTGGTCGCTCTGCTCTGTACCCAGGGCAGCGGAACAGTTCGGCAGCATCCAGGGCGACTGAGCAGACCTTTTTAGGACAGCGCTGCTCACCCTGTATAGGGAGGGGCCTAGAAAAGGTGGCCTAAAAAATAGCCTGCCCTTCAAAATCTGGCCAGCTTGCCGCGGCTGGCAAGATCATCCACATCTGCGGTCGAAACCAAGAAAGAAAGAAACTTATTATTGGAGCATGGAACATCCGTACTCTTATGGACAAAAAGAACATAGCAAGACCTTACAGGAGAACAGCCCTAATTGCTAAGGAGCTTTCACGCTACAGTATCGATATTGCGGCCTTGAGTGAAACCAGGTTTGCAGAGGAGGGTTCTCTGACGGAGCTTGCAAGCGGCTACACCTTCTTCTGGAAAGGAAAAGCCCAAAACGAAGACAGGATACACGGAGTCGGCCTGGCTATCAAATCAAGCCTTCTGAAGCAGCTTCCGGACCTGCCTGTTGGTATTAATGAGAGGCTAATGAAAATGCGGCTACCTATAAGTCACAAACGCCACGCAACAATCATCAGCGCCTACGCCCCTACCTTCACGAGCCCAGCGGAAACCATCGAGCAGTTCTATGCGGACCTCAGCTCTGTACTATGCTCAATTCCAGCTGACGACAAAATCATACTACTGGGAGACTTCAACGCCCGTGTTGGCTGTGACTATGGTCAATGGAAAGGTGTACTTAGCAAGCACGGTGTCGGCAAGATGAACAACAACGGCCTGCTGTTACTCAGCAAATGCACAGAATTTGACCTCCTTATCACAAACTCAATGTTCAGGATGGCGAACAAACACAAGAACACCTGGATGCACCCCAGATCTCGCCAATGGCACCTAATCGACTATGTAATAGTCCGTCAGCGCGATGCCCAGGATGTCCTCATCACCAAGGCCATGCGAGGAGCGGAATGTTGGACAGACCACAGACTTGTCCGAACCACCCTAAAACTGCGCATTGCCCCACATCACCCAAGGCGCCCTAAGCATATGCGCACAGCCTTCAACATTGTCAAACTTCAGCAGTCCTCCATCCAGCTTGATTTCCAGAAGAGCCTAGATGAAAAAATGTCTACCAATGGACCTTTACATGGAAGTGCCTCCGAGAAATGGAACAAGCTCAGGGACATTATAAGAGAGACAGCTATGGCGACTCTGGGCCCCAAGAAGCGAACCCATCAAGACTGGTTCGACGAGAACAACGATGCCATTGAAGATCTGCTTGCCAGAAAAAATAAAGCATTCATGGACTGGCAGAATGACCCAAACTCCATCCCCAAAAAAGACCACTTCAAATCCTATCAAGCTGAGGCTCAGAGAGAAATCCGCAAGATGCATGACCAGTGGTGGGAAAGGAAAGCTAATGAAGTGCAACGCTATGCCGACACTAACAACTCCAAAGAGTTCTACAGTGCCATCAAGTCAATCTTCGGCCCTTCAAAGTCTGGTTCTGCCCCCTTGCTTGCTGCAGATGGCAGTACACTAATAAAGGACAAGGCTGGCATTAAGGACAGATGGAAAGAGCACTTTAGCCAGCTCCTAAACCTGCCCTCATCGGTTAGCCATTCTGCTCTTGAACAAATACCCCAACAGCCAACGTATGATCAACTGAATGTTCCGCCAATGATAGAGGAGTTGAGGATGGCCATTAAACAAATGAACTGTGGCAGGGCACCTGGTAAGGATGGCATCCCAGCGGAGGTGTACAAGGCTCTCAGTGAACAGACTCTAGAGGCATTCCACGATGTGCTAACCAGCATCTGGACGGAAGAGGAGATGCCAGACGACCTCCGCGATGCATCAATTGTAACCATCTATATGAATAAAGGCACACGTGCGGACTGCAATAACCATAGAGGCATCTACCTACTCTCCATAGCTGCAAAATACTTGCTCGCCTCATTCTCAACAGACTTATCGCATCAGTGTCAGAAGATAACCTACCTGAGTCTCAATGTGGTTTTCGCCCAGACCATAGCACTGCTGACATGATCTTCGCAGTAAGACAAGTCCAAGAGAAATGCCTTGAGCAGAACATGAATCTGTATGCTGTCTTCGTGGACCTGACGAAGGCATTCGACACAGTCAACAGAGACGCACTGTGGGTAATACTCAAGAAGCTTGGTTGTCCTCAGAAGTTTATCAACCTCATCCGGCTTTTCCATGATGACATGACTGGAGAGATTCTCTCAGACAGTAAACCCTCTGAGAAATTCCCCATATCTAATGGTGTCAAACAGGGCTGTGTACTTGCTCCGGTGCTCTTCAACCTCTTCTTCACGCAGGTACTGCTCCACGCCATCCATGACCTTGACCTTGGTATCTTCATTCGATATCGCCTGGATGGATCAGTGTTTGATCTCAGACGCCTAGCTGCTAAAACCAAGACGCTTGAAAGACTCATCACTGAAGCACTCTTTGCAGATGACTGTGCCCTCATGGCCCATGAAGAGATTCACCTACAGACAATTGTGGACAAGTTCTCTGAAGCCTCCAATCTGTTCGGACTCACAATTAGCCTAGGAAAGACAGAAGTCCTCTTCCAGCCTGCCCCAAACACTGTCCCTTCACAACCCTGCATCACCATCGGCGACACGCAGCTGAAGAATGTGGACAGCTTTAAATACCTAGGCAGCACAATATCCAATGATGGCTCCCTGGACAAATAGATCACTGCGAGGATCCAAAAAGCCAGCCAAGCACTCGGACGACTTCAAACCAAGGTCTTGCAGCACAAGGATATACACTTGTCAACAAAGTTGAAGGTGTACAGTGCAGTTGTCCTGATGTCTCTCTTGTATGGCTGTGAAACGTGGACTGTATACCGAAGGCACATCAGTCGGTTGGAACAATTCCACCAGCGCTCCCTGAGAGCCATCATGAGGATCAAGTGGCATGACCGAATCCCCAACCAGGAAGTCCTTGATAGAGCAAACACAACAAGCATCGAAGCCAAACTGATCCAGGCCCAGCTTCGTTGGACCGGCCATGTCATCCGCATGGATCAAAACAGAATCCCAAAGCAACTGTTCTTTGGTGAGCTAGTCCAAGGCAACCGAAACCAAGGCCGCCCTCGTAAGAGGTACAAAGACAACCTCAAGATACACATCAAATGGGCAGACCTTCAACCGCATCAGCTCGAGCTCGCTGCCTCAGACAGAAGTCACTGGCGAGTCCTGACCAGAAAAGCCAGTTCCACCTTCGAGGCTGACCGCCGCCAGCGTCTTGCTGCAGCCCGTGAGAGACGTCACAAAGCTGCGTCTCAGCCACCCCCAAGTACCGGTGTCCCATGCCCCACCTGCAACCACTTGTGTTCATCGGAATTTGGACTCCGGAGCCACATACGTGTCCATCGTTGATGAGACTGCACAACATGTCTTCCTCGACCCCCGAGAGACTACCAATTGATTGATTATATATAGATCATTATTACAGCTTTTTATTTGCAAAGAGCATCAACATAATCATGAGCTAGGAGTTTGGCAAGTTCAAAAAGTTCAGCATAGGAGTTCAGGGTTTTGGCAGATTGTAAAGATTCATCCATTGTGGTGAGGATTTGGGGCAGTTTCTAAAGATTCAGTGTACTCATGAACTAGAATTTGGGCAAACTGTAAAGATTCAGCATAATTTTGGTAGCTATTTGGGGCAAAGTTTGGATTAAGCTAATCTTCCATGTAATTGGGGGAAACAAACCAAAAGAATGAATCTAAGGTCATAATTATTGAGAAATTTATCTTTGCTTTTGTGTAGTAGCTGAAACAGAGATGATGTGTCACAACTCTGTCATCTAAAGTAATTGATAATTTCAAACCTATCTCTTATTTAGTATAAAATACTACAAATTGTTCTCCCTAAAACTGTCATACCATCTTGTGTCTACAATAATATTTATGGGAATACACTGCAGACTTTTCTTAGTTGACCAATTGTAATTGGTTCTTTTGTATGCTATATCTAGATGTATGTAGTTTATAATATATTTTTTAATTTTCAGAATGAGGATTACAGGGAAAGGAATTACTGGGACAAGAGATTTGAATCTGAAGAGAGTTACGATTGGTTTGCCGACTTCAAAGCATTCAGACACTTACTGAGGGAGGACATACAGGAAAATCATCAAATTTTGATGCTGGGTAATATGTCAACAAAAATAAAATATAGTTTGAGTGTAAACAAAAGAATATCTTTACCAATACTCAAAAACAGATGATTGAATAGGTGACCATCAGGCTTAGGTCACGATCCGACTGTGAAACTTAGATGACCATCAGACTGTGAAACTTAGGTGACAATCAGACTATCAAACTTTGATGACCATCAGACTGTAAAACATAGGTGACAATCAGACTAAAACTTATGTGACCATCAGACTGTAAAACTTAAGTGACCATCAGACTAAAACTTAGGTGACCATCAGACTGTAAAACTTAGGTGACTATTAGATTGAAAAATTTAGGTCACCATCAGACTGTAAAACTTAGGTCACCATCAGACTGTAAAACTTACATGACCATCAGACTGTCAAACTTAGGTGACCATCAGAATGTCAAACTTAGGTGACCATCAGACTGTCAAACTTAGGTGACTATTAGACTGTAAAACTTAGGTCATCATCAGACTGGTAAACTTAGGTGACAATCAGATTGTCAAGCTTTGGTGATCATCAGACTGTCAAACTTAGGTGACAATTAGACTGTCAAACTTTGGTGACCATCAGACTGTAAAACTTAAGTGACCATCAACTAAAACTTAGGTGACCATCAGACTGCAAAACTTAGGTGACTATTAGACTAAAATTTAGGTCACTATCAGACTGTAAAACTTACATGACCATCAGATGGTCAAACTTAGGTGACCATCAGACTGTAAAACTTAGGTGACCATCAGACTGTAAAACTTACATGACCATCAGACTGTGAAACTTAGGTGACTGTTAGACTGTAAAACTTAGGTTACCATCAGACTCAAACTTATGTCATCATCAGACTGGTAAACTTAGGTGACAATCAGACTGTCAAACTTTGGTGACCATCAGACTGTCAAACTTAGGTGACAATTAGACTGTCAAACTTTGGTGACCATCAGACTGTAAAACTTACGTGAACATCGATGAAAACTTAGGTGACCATTGGACTGTAAAACTTAGGTGACTATTAGACTGTAAAATTTAGGTCACCATCAGACTGTAAAACTTACATGACCATCAGACAGTCAAACTTAGGTGACCATCAGACTGTAAAACTTAGGTGACCATCAGACTGTAAAACTTAGGTGACCATCAGACTGTATAACTTAGGTGACCATAAGACTGTCAAACTGCTTTGAATACCCTTGTTAGGCAACAGTGAAGACAGTGGACACATTCCACAAAGTGTGAGTAATCACTGTGATATACCCAAGGACTTGATATAGATAATTCATATTTTCAGTAAAGTGGATTAACTTGTGTGATATAAAGTGTTGAAACATATAGGTAAGTTTTTATCTTTATTCTTCCTTTTTCCAGTTAGCTGATTTGAATTGACATTTATTTCCAGAAAAGCGGTTAACATCACTGGCATGCAAATTTCACAGGTTCTTGTTGTCTCAGTTTTATTCATTGGTATATTTCCCAGTGATAACATCACTTTGGTTGCCCCAGGTAGTCAGTCGAGTCTTCATACCCAGAATATCATTACAAATAATGATATTTCATAATTAAATTCCTGAACCAGTCTAAATGATTGGCTTATTTACTTATATAGGGCATTCATCACCATATTTGGAGTAGTAGTGCAGTGTCGAAATCAGTTCAGCCATTTTGAAAAAAATTTGGATTATCCGTTAGATTTTTTTGGAGGTCAAAGATAAATACAGATAGATGTATATCTTTCCAACAATACTTTCCATTATCAAGGACAATTATTACATTATGAAACAATCTCATTATTAGAATTTAGTATCCAAAGACTAGCCAAATTGTTATATTTTAATTTCTGTGCACTCGTGGCAAGTTCACAAACTGGCAGATATTGTGTTGCTTAATATATTTGACTCGACATAAAGTAATAACAAAATCAACTGATTAAAGCCTAACATGTCTCAATCATCACTTTTATGGTCCAGATTTTATAACAGTGTGTCAACTGCTAATTGGAGCTAAATTTGGATATAACGATATGATTCACAGTTTTAACCGCTCCGGTGGCCTAGTGGTTAGAGTGCCCGCCTCAGATGTGGGAGGTTGCGGGTTCGAACCCTGGCCGAGTCATACCAAAGACTTTAAAAAATGGTACTAACAACTGCCTCGCTTGACGCTCAGCATTAGGAGGTTAGTGTTAGGACTGGTCGGCCTGGTGTCAATAATGTGACTGGGTGGGACATCATGCTACATGTCTGCGGCATGATGCCTCAGTGCTAGACATCACTGTAAACTGTCACACTGCAGACATCGTGGCGATATGACTGAAAAATTGTTAAAGCTACGTTAAAAATCTAAGTCACACACACACACACTGATTCACAGTTATAATTAAATTTGGATATAACAGTATGATTCATGGTTATAATTAAATTTATATTTAACAGTGGGATTCATGGTTATAATTAAATTTGGATATAATGATGTGATTCATGGTTGTAATTAAATTTAGATATAACGATATGATTCATGGTTATAATTAAATTTAGATATAACAGTGTGATTCATGGTTATAATTAAATTTAGATATAATGATATGATTCATGGTTATAATTAAATTTAGATATAACAATATGATTCATTGTTATAATTAAATTTGGATATAATGATATGATTCATGGTTATAATTAAATTTGGATATAACAATATGATTCATTGTTATAATTTAATTTGGATATATCAGTATGATTCATGATAATACAACATCAGTGTATCCACCCTTACAGGTGCAAGATTGATAATAAAAAATCCCATTGGTGTCAAAACAGGTTCAGCTTGAGTAAAACAAATAACCTTATTGTCATATAAAAAATCAGATGGTATCTGATGCACAAATGAGGGTAAAGGGAAACTCTGGATTTGATTCATGGCAGGAACTAAATTTGTATTTAATGATATGATATTTGATTCCTTGGGCTTATTGATGTTAGGAGTTTTAATGTGTTACAGGTAATACATCAAGTGAATTTATCCTTGTATAAATATACTTGGTGTGAACAGTGTTTACTGTAGGCTGATAAATCAGCCCCACAGCTGTACTGAACGAAGGTATAGAGGCTGATCTCACCTATTCATTAAAATCTACAAATATTTGCAGAAACTTTTGCCTGTATATATTAGTGTATATTTGATACACTTACCGGTATTTCGCATGGCTGTTGAATTACCATCAGTTGAAGGGCTTTTTTGCTGATATGTACATGATATTTCTGGATCAGATCCTATGTTTGATGACTTGTAAATCCACATGGAATAGCACAACCCTAAGTCATATGGCCATTTTGAACTTTGCGCTAGACATGGCTGTTACCAAGTACTCATAGGTGTCTAAACTGCATGCTCCAGAAAGATTTGCATGCAGCAAAATTGCACATTTTAATGAACAAGTTACATCATATCCACAAATTGTCCATCAGTACCAACACAGATCTGGGGATTTGATTTATTGGACTATGTTTACTGGTAATCAAAATTGCAATAGCCTGACATAGTAGCCTATTAGGGTCTTAGGTTTATTCAACCAGATTCTCATGTGGTTTTGTGATCTTTCTACCATTGTAGGTTCCAGTAAATGCCTTATTTTGATTGCTGTTGCAAGTTGAGTGAGCTTCACTCAAAATTTGTCTCAAGTGAATTTTTTCTGCCTCAAAACATCTAAATTTAATGTCTTTGATCAGTTTAAAAGGGCATAATTAAATATCTTTTTCTAAGCACATGCCAGGAACTGATTTATGTTGAAGGAATAGAGTATTTCATTATAAGGTTTTATACTCTGGTTCACATGGATGGTGTTATAATGAGGGAATTTTGTATGTTGAGGTCACATCTTTATCATTTTTAATTTTTGTATTTTATTCCCCAATTTTAGGTTGTGGAAACAGTCTGCTAAGTGAACATCTATACAAAGATGGTTTCAAGCATATCACCAATATAGACTACTCTCATGTTGTGATTGAAAAGATGCAGAAAAAATATGTTAACTTGTCAGAAATGACTTGGAAGGTGATGGATATTTTGGACATGTCCTTTGACCCAGTGACCTTTGACATTGTACTAGAAAAGGGCACACTAGATGCACTCTTAGTAAATGAAAAAGATCCATGGCAGTTGTCTGGAGAAGGAGAATGGATGATTGACACAGTTTTGAAACAGGTAGCAAGAATGTAATTGATGAACCAACACTGAAAATTCTGTGAAAATTTGTTTTTATTTGTTTTAACAACATGCAAAAAATAGCAAAGTACATTTGTGAGGGAACAAAAATGGTAACTATCTTCAGCTGTCTGCTTCAGATAAGCATATGGTGATGAAATCTGGATATCAAAGTATGTAAGAGATGTGTAAGGGTATGTTATGTAAGAGACCTGTAAGTATGCTATGTAAGAGACATGTATGTTATGTAAGAGACATGTAAGTATGTTATGTAAGAGACATGTAAATGTATATTATATAAGAGACATTATGTTATGTAAGAGACATGTAAGGGTAAGTGTAATGTAAGAAACATGTAAGGGTATGTTATGTAAGAGACATGTAAGGGTATGTTATGCAAAAGACATGTAAGGGTACGTTATGTAAGAGACATGCAAGTATATGTTATGTAAGAGACATGTAAGTGTATGTTATGCAAGAGACATGTAAGTGTAGGTTATGTAAGAGACATGTAAGGGTATGCTATGTAAGAGACATGTAAGTGTATGTTATATAAGAGACATGTCAGGGTATGTTATGTAAGAGACCTGTAAGTATGCTGTGTAAGAGACATGTATGTTATGTAAGAGACATGTATGTTATGTAAGAGACATGTAAGGATAAGTGTAATGTAAGAGACATGTAAGGGTATGTTATGTAAGAGACATGTAAGGGTATGTTATGCAAGAGACATGCAATGGTATGTTATGTAAAAGACATGTAAGTATATGTTATGTAAAAGACATGTAAGTATATGTTATGTAAGAGATATGTAAGTGTATATTATACAAGAGACATGTAAGTATATGTTATGTAAGAGACATATAAGTGTATGTTATATAAGAGATATGTAAGTGTGTGTTATGTAAGAGACATGTAAGTGTATGTTATATAAGAGACATGTAAGTGTATGTTATATAAGAGACATGTAAGGGTATGTTATGTAAGAGACATGTAAGTATATGTTATGTAAGAGATATGTAAGTGTATGTTATACAAGAGACATGTAAGTGTATACTATGTAAGAGACATGTAAGTGTATGTTATATAGAAACATGTGAGGGTATGTTATGTAAGAGACCTGTAAGTATGCTGTGTAAGAGACATGTATGTTATGTAAGAGACATGTATGTTATGTAAGAGACATGTAAGGATAAGTGTAATGTAAGAGACATGTAAGGGTATGTTATGTAAGAGACATGTAAGGGTATGTTATGCAAGAGACATGTAATGGTATGTTATGTAAGAGAAATGTAAGTATATGTTATGTAAGAGATATGTAAGTGTATATTATACAAGAGACATGTAAGTATATGTTATGTAAGAGACATGTAAGTGTATGTTATATAAGAGATATGTAAGTGTGTGTTATGTAAGAGACATGTAAGTGTGTGTTATATAAGAGACATGTAAGGGTATGTTATGTAAGAGATATGTAAGTGTATACTATGTAAGAGACATGTAAGTGTATACCATGTAAGAGACATGTAAGTGTATGTTATATAAGAGACATGTAAGGGTATGTTATATAAGAGACATGTAAGGGTATGTTATGTAAGAGACATGTAAGTATATGTTATATAAGAGACATGTAAGGGTATGTTATATAAGAGACATGTAAGGGTATGTTATGTAAGAGACATGTAAGTGTATGTTATATAAGAGACATGTAAGGGTATGTTATATAAGAGACATGTAAGGGTATGTTATGTAAGAGACATGTAAGGGTATGTTATATAAGAGACATGTAAGGGTATGTTATATAAGAGACATGTAAGGGTATGTTATGTAAGAGATATGTAAGTGTATGTTATACAAGAGACATGTAAGTGTATACTATGTAAGAGACATGTAAGTGTATGTTATTTAAGAGACATGTAAGGGTATGTTATGTAAGAGACCTGTAAGTATGCTGTGTAAGAGACATGTAAGTATGTTATGTAAGAAACATGCATGTTATGTAAGAGACATGTAAGGATAAGTGTAATGTAAGAGACATGTAAGGGTATGTTATGTAAGAGACATGTAAGGGTATGTTATGCAAGAGACATGTAAGGGTATGTTATGTAAGACATGTAAGTGTATGTTATGTAAGAGACATTTAAGTGTATATCATGTAAGAGACATGTAAGTATATGTGATGTAAGAGACATTATGTTATGTAAGAGACATGTCAGTGTATGTTATGCAAATGACATGTTAGGGTATGCTGACCTCTATATTTTAAGAGTTGTAAAGCAAACAACTTTGCCCTGTGACTCTTCTTTCAGCAGTGTTTCAGAACTCCAAAACAGAACCTCGGAGACTGTTTACAGTCCCATCCTAAAAGTAGTCATACACTTTCTGGTCTGGAAAGGGGAATTTACTCATGTAGTCGTGCCTTGTGTTAGCCTGTCACTTGAGGCTTAAACTGGAAATCACTGAGAACCCCAACCCATAACTATGTATTCGCTTTCTTTGCATGAAAAGGCCAAGCCTGCATAACAAGAAATAAAGTTACTTGATATATATTTTCCTATATAATTACCAACATAAGATTGGAGGCTAAGGCTTATAACAGTGAGATGTCAGCTTTTGTGGAATGCTTGTACAATATCTTCTTATATATTTAATTGATTTATATAATTCAACTATAGATTTGTCATCAATAAGGACCATAATCCTTGGGGTGCAAACATTAAATGTTCAATTTATTAAATATTTAGGACTTAATAGTTTATGTACTGTTAAATATTAATTGTTAAGACTCCAGATTAAAGATCATAATATGAAGAACATTTTATTGGTCTTTTAATTTCAACCTGCTCGTCTCAGACTACCTGTAGTCTCAGCTTGCCCTGACTCTCTGCATAGTATCAGTTTGCCATGACTATATCTGTATAGTTTCAGCCTGTGCTGTCTGTATCTGTATAGTCTCAGCTTGCCCTGACTATCTACATAGTCTTGGCTTGCCCTGACTGTATCTGCATAGTCTCAGCCTGCCCTGTGTGTATCTGCATAGTCTCAGCCTGCCCTGTGTGTATCTGCATAGTCTCAGCCTGCCCTGTGTGTATCTGCACAGTCTCAGCCTGTCCTGTGTGTATCTGCATAGTCTCAGCCTGCCCTGTGTGTATCTGCATAGTCTCAGCCTGCCCTGTGTGTATCTGCACAGTCTCAGCCTGCCCTGTGTGTATCTGCACAGTCTCAGCCTGCCCTGTGTGTATCTGCATAGTCTCAGCCTGCCCTGTGTGTATCTGCACAGTCTCAGCCTGCCCTGTGTGTATCTGCACAGTCTCAGCCTGCCCTGTGTGTATCTGCATAGTCTCAGCCTGCTCTGTGTGTATCTGCATAGTCTCAGCCTGCCCTGTGTGTATCTGCACAGTCTCAGCCTGCCCTGTGTGTATCTGCATAGTCTCAGCCTGCCCTGTGTGTATCTGCATAGTCTCAGCCTGCCTAGAATGTATCTATATAGTCTCAGCTTGCCCTGACTGTATCTGCATAGTATCAGTTTGCACTGACTGTATCTGTCTAGTTTCAGCCTGCCTAGAATGTATCTTAATAAAGTTTATAGTCTTGGCTTGCATGGACTCTATTGGCATCATTTTGTATGTGTTTAGTCTCAGCCTTCCAAGACTCTATCTGTATAGTCTCTGCCTAGCAAGACTCTATATGTAGTCACAACCTGCCCAGATTGTATCTGTATAGTCTCTGCCTAGCAAGACTGTATATGTAGTCACAACCTGCCCTGACTGTATCTGTATAGTCTCTGCCTAGCAAGATTGTATATGTAGTCACAACCTGCCCAGACTCTATCTGTAAAGTCTCATCCTGCCCAGACTTTATCTGGATAGAGAACATTTTATTTGTCCTGTAGCTTCAGCCTGCCCATGATCGTATTTGCATAGTTTTGGCCTGCCAAATCTGTCTCTGCCTATAGAATTTGCAGAACAGATGGCAAATACATCATATCCCCATGTGGATGGTTGACATTATATGGATACATTTTGATCATATACTTCTAAAATGTGTTGACATCACCGAGATAATGTCATAACAGTGGTAGAAAATATTTCAGAAAGTGTGGTTGCCTACTGGACAACCAGACTGAGAAATCTGTTTGCCCAGCACAATGATCTGTATGTCCAGTTAAAATTTCCCTAATGTAATTCTGGGTAAAATGACAGTAAATACTGTTATATTGTCCAATGTCTTATTGGCTATTAACTTCATTTGTCAATAAATGAAGTAAATAAAAAAACATGATTTAATCAGCATTAGGATTGTAATAATTATGACTCATCTATTTCCCTGTATGCTTTTAGAGCACAAAGGAAGTCTAACATTGGTATAAAAGAGCCAATTTCCTAGTTCTAAAATAGACATGATTTTGGTTCTCTATAATTATAATTTATCCAGTCATTGGTGTTGTATAAAATTCTACCCCATCCCTAAAAAAACCTAATGTTGGGACCTCCAAACGAAAAAAGTTGTTTGAAGGGAATTTTGGGCCCTCACTGGGCACTGTCATGGGCCTGATGCAGGGGTTGTGTGGACAGTTGCTATGCCACTGTATCCTGTATGTGTAACATTTCTCAACTTGTACAATCAGATTTCTCAACTTTTAAAATCTAATCTTTCTTTGTCATGTAGTTAAGGTAAGTGTTATTTATAAGATCTGCATTACTATTATTTTCAAATGCCTACAAAGATTTTTCCAGATAGAAATACTTAATTAATGTCAAATAAACTTTTTTGTTAAATATATTGAAATTTTTGTATTATTTACTAACATTTTTATTTTATACATTATACGAAGATATTTATTTTCTTTCTTTTATATGAATATATTATGCAAGTTAATGAATCTGTTTTTACATTAAATTTTCTATCACTCATACTTTTATTATAAACACAGACTCATTATTAGAGCAGATTAAGTATTTATGATTATTATTGACTGACTTACAATTTAGAGCGTCCGCCTCGGATGCAGGAGGTTGTGGGTTCGAACCTCGGCCAAGTCATACCAAAGACTTTACAAAATGGTACTAACAGCTGCCTCGCTTGGCGCTCAGCATTGAGAGGTTAGTGTTAGGACTGGTCGGCCTGGTGTCAGGATAATGTGACTGGGTGGGACATCATGCCACATGTCTGCGGCATGGTGCCCCAGTGCTTGACATCACTATAAACTTTCACACTGCAGGCATCGTAGCAATATGGCTGAAAAATTGTTAAAGCTACATTAAAAATCTAAAATCACACTCATACTCACAATTTAGAAAGAGTAACTGTAGTATTGAGATATTGATATCTAAGTGCTTTACATGATATGGAGTGTTGTTAAACAACTAGAATATGGAAACGTGATGATCCAAGAATTGTAACTAAAGAGAACATGATTATTTTGAATAAAGATTTGCTCCTGGTGTCTCCATGTTGGGTAGTTGTTGTTTTGCAATACACTAATTTGTGACAGAAAATAAACATGCTATTTTTAGTGAGCATAACTTTTAGCATTGACAAGTTCTGAAGTACTGAGTGATGATAGGAAAAGGGAAGAAATCTTTAGCAACATTAATACAAGGAATGAATAACAAGTAACAGACCTATACTTTGCCAGCTGAGTTGATTTTTCATCATAGTGATCAGACTCATTATACACCATAGCCATCACACTCTAGTTACTCAACCCTGTGCAGGGGCCCCGAGTGGCCGAGTGGTCTAAAGCGCTGATCGTTACGGATCACTGCCATCTCACCTCTGTCTGCGTGAGTTCGAGTCCAGGCTCGGCTAACAGTACGTGAGAAAGCCTGCCAGTAGCTTCTCATGGGTCGTTGGTTCTTCCCGGGGTTTTCCAGGGGTTCTTCCTCCACCATTAATACTGGCCGCCATGTATAGCCTATCTCGTGCTGAAAAATGGCGTTAAACCCTATAACAACAACAACAACAACAACTCTGTGCAATGACTGTCAAACACTTGGTTGCCCAAAGCTCAGATTTTTTTGTAGTGGGTGGCAAGGCAATCAATGTTTTCTTGCCCCAGCATATTGTGCTTTACATCAAAGTGATGCAGAACAAATCTGCAACTAAACTGATCTTATAGCATTGGTTCTAAGTAATATAAGTTTTACTTTAGTTTACCATTAGTTGCAAATCAGTACAATTTTGTTTTCATTATTAAATAACTTACCATAGTCAAAACTCAGAGTGCCTTATAACACCCCAAAATTTGAGGTGCCTTATTTTTATTTTTTTCAAAACTTAATTTTTCTCCACATGCCCTGGTAAGCGATATGGGCTTACCCTGACCAAGGCTAATTCATTCATATGATAAAAGTACAGATATTGTGTATACTTTAGATAATCAGTGTTTTTAATGTACAAGCTGTACAGTTTGGGAAAGGTATCTTTTTTTAGCCCAGTTAGAAAGCTTGTAAATTCTTGCATTGAAAATATATGCAGGGGTCATAAGAATGGCTATTTTCTCTTTTTTTTGTAATTAGATTATAAAAAAGGTGAACTATTGGTTCAAGTTGATGTTTAACATAACAAATTATTTGATTGGAATTCCTAAACAATTATCAAACTTTCAATAAAAAATATAATTCTGTAAAGGTGAAATGAGTAAATTTGGCAAGAAAAACTACTTCTTGATCTAGAATTGGGTTATAAAAAAAATAACAAAATACTTTACAAAACCCCAAGAATGTAGCAGCTTATTCCAAGTTGTATAAAGCCATCATCAGTGTGACAGTCTGATGATAAAATGGGAAACAAATTGAAGTGATGTAGATAATGTTTGTGTGGACAGAGCGATTTTGCTTTCAACATTTTAGTTTGACTATCTAGATTCAGACATTCTTAAAGTCTAAAATAAATCCTCCATACTGTTTTTGCATCGTAAATGTAACAAGGTTAGGTCAAAGGAGATAAGTAAATCTATCACCTAGGTTTTATTGGCATTCTTATTAGGTGAACTGGAGTTTTTAAAGAAGGGCAAGAAACTTACAATGCATTAGTAATAGATAATATATATTCTTGAGAAAAATAAGAATAAATTTATTTATAAAAGACTGATTACTTGAATTAGAACTGCATCTTACTAATCTTATAATTGAACTATACAAAATTACATTTTTATACACATTATCATCAACCCTTGATAACCTGATTACACTTTTAACATCACAGTTTTTATACAACTGCAGTATAGAATAAATGATATGATTTTCATTGATCATCAAAAACACAATATGATGATGTTGGACATTGTGCCACATTTTGGGCATACATACCTTGCAGACCCCAAAAGATCAAGTCTTGTAAGTCCATTGTACATTTCTACTTACAGTTCAATACAGTATTAAAGCCTTTGTACATTTCTACTTACAGGTCAGTACGATATTAATGCCATTGTACATTTTTACTTACAGGTCAGTGCAGTATTAAAGCCGTTGTACATTTCTACTTACAGGTCAGTACAGTATTAAAGCCATTGTACATTTCTACCTACAGGTCAGTACAGTATTAAAGCCATTGTACTTTTCTCCTTACAGGTCAGTACGATATTAATGCCATTGTACATTTCTACTTACAGGTCAGTGCAGTATTAAAGCCAGGTGGTAAATTCATATCAATAACATTTTCACAGCCTCACTTCAGAAAACCATTATATACTCGAGAAAGGTACAGTTGGTCTGTGCAAACAAAGACATTTGGAGAAATGTTTCATTTCTTCTATTTTTCAATGACAAAAGGGGAGCCTCTAACAGATGAAGAGAAGAAAGAAGAGAGGAAACGGGAAAAGAGAAAGTTAAAAAGTAACAATACACCTACTGTTTGTCTAAAAAGTGATGACAGTGAAGATTTTTTATGTGGCATAGATCTGTGATAATAAAGTATTTTAGCTTTGATACCATGGCTTTCCTTTTATCTTTTGAATATTTTTAAAATGAGCAGTAACATATTGGGTAAAATTATCCTGTTTTTCTGACTTGGACTTAAGACAAGAAGGGAACCTTTTCCCTTAAGCAGGGAACCTTTTCTTGATTTGGGCTCGAAAGTGAAAAAGGTCTTGTAGTATTATCTGGACTTAACATATCCAATATCCAAAAATGTTCAGACCTTAACAAATTGTCTGAATAGTCATTATTATGACATAGCCAGTAGTTTTTATTCTTCTTCCACATTTTTTCATTATTCTTACGATCAGATATATTGGCCTTAATAGCTGTGGTATGATTATGTTGCTGACTTTTTAAAAAAAATGTAAGATGACAGTTTGTAGTGCCACTTCACCAACAGACTGTCTTCTTTCCCTAAATCTCTATTCTAGTTAAATGTGAGTGAACAAAATGAACTGGGATATAGTTGGGACTAGGCCAGTAAAACATGCTTGAGACTCAGGGAGGCACCAGTTTGGAGCAATCACTCTGATGCAGTTATAATTCTTTTGAGTAATCAGAGTGCCTGCCATTTATTTTTTTAAATCTGATGTTATGTGTACTATTCATGTTTAAATGAAACTTCACTTAAAACAATGCAGGCATCAGCTTTGGTTTTATTAGTGCTGTTCAAACTCCTAAGGTTTACAAAAATATCATGGTATAACAATTGCTCAGACAGTTGCAAATAATCAATGGTAGCATTTGTGTTCATAAATAATGGCATGCTTATTATAGGGGAGTCGTTGATGGATACAAGTTATTTTTCATACCTGGATTTAAATGGAGGCTTGCTGTGACAGAGGTATCACTTTTGGGTTGCAACAGCATTGTTATTTTCAGTGATGTTAAGACTTGGCTTATACATCAGTGGCTATATTGAACTAATTTCTCATTATTAGGAAGAGGAAAAAAACCAACAAAAAAAAACTAGTGTTGAAACTGTTACATTGACATGGTTTGGAAATCAGATTGATACTATTTTACAACGGCATTAAAAAAACGAATAACAATACCTTGCTACAGTTTAACCAAATCTCAAACAGCTAGCACACTGGATATACTTAAAAGATATCCTAAACAGGGAATAATAATTAACTTAGATTTTTCCCAAGAGTTATCAAAGCTGAGAATATATTAACAGAGCTATTTATTACAACAGTAGAAGCTTTGAAAAATCAAATCGATACCATTTGAATATTAGTAACAGTATGATCATTTGGGTGGAAAGGGGTGGGTGGGTGGGTAAAAAGCACTGATTGATGCTGTGCATTTCAATAATACCATCATGAAGTAATAGAAGTGATCAGGAACTGAAAGGTTGGTAAAGCATAGCTGCATTCCAAAGTTCATACCCTGATACGCAATTATTTCTATATTGCCAATATAATCAGTCAACACTGTAATCTAAACACAATCACAGGTAAGACAGAATTCAATATAATCATTAAGCAATGTAATCTAAACACAATCACGGGTAAGACATATTCCAGCATATTCTTCCTTTGTAATACTTGTTACTTTCCTCACATTATTATACATGTACAAGAAACATCTCATTGAAGATCTTCAAACAGAATAATGAAGTTTGAACACCTTGGAACCACCTGTTAATTTAACCTTATTTGAATATCATGAAGGAACAAAATATTGAATTAAAATGGTATTTGAGAAAGAAAAAGAAACACCCCAATGACAGGACATATTCCGAATTCTTTAATTAACTGCTGCTAAAGTTTTGACAGGATTTTTATTAGAAAACTGAAGAAAAAATTGTTTTGAGTGACATATTTGGATTCTTTATATATGTAGCACCATTATCAGGTGTCATTTGACTGCATAACCCCACTATTTATTTCCATATTCATTTTTATATACAGTGATAAACTGATTTGTTGTCAACTGTGCTGCAAAACACTTACTGACCCCACATTATAATTCCATAATAAAAACTTCTACTGGGTTGTCATTTTCATTTGCTGTGGGTTTTAATGGCACATTTTACACACTATTGGTTATATCATGCAAGGAAATGGACCAAGCGCATTTCCAAAGAATACACCAGAGCAGTCAACCCAGGCTGGTATTGAAACCACAACCTGTAGATTACAAGTTTGATGCAGTAAACCCACACTGGTATTGAATTCACAACATAGATTACAAGTCTGATGCAGTCAATCCAGACTAGTATTGAATCCACAACCCATGGATAACAAGTCTGATGCAGTCAACCCAGGCTGGTATTGAATCCACAACCTGTGGATTACAAGTCTGATGCAGTCAACCCAGGCTGGTATTGAATCCACAACCTATGGATTACAAGTCTGATGCAGTCAACCCAGGCTGGTATTGAATCCACAACCTATGGATTACAAGTCTGATGCAGTCAACCCAGGCTGGTATTGAATCCACAACCTATGGATTACAAGTCTGATGCAGTCAACCCAGGCTGGTATTGAATTCACAACCAATGGATTACAAGCCTGATGCAGTCAACCCAGGCTGGTATTGAATCGACAACCCATGGATTACAAGTCTGATGCAGTCAACCCAGACTGGTATTGAATCCACAACCCATGGATTACAAGTCTGATGCAGTTAACCCATACTGATATTGAATCCACAACCCATTGATTACAGGTGTGATGCAGTCAACCCAGTTACAAACCTGATAGAGTCAACCCAGGCTGGTATTTAATCCACAACCCATAGATTACAAATCTGATGCAGTCCACCCAGGCTGGTATTGAATTCACAACCCATGGATTACAAGTCTGATGCTCTACGAACTGAGCTAATGTGGTGTCCTTTTTAATATAGAGCGATAAACCAGTCAACTTTACTCAATACACTTGATGACTTGGCTATATTTTTGCACTGATACATTTTTATAAGGTGATAAGTAGGTTCATTGTGGACTTCATTTCAACACACTTGATGACCCCACCATATAATTCTGTATTGATACGTATTTATAGGGTAATAGGTAGGTTGATTATGAGCTTCTTTGCATCACACTTGATGACCCCACTATATAATTTCATTTTTATATGGTGATAGGTTCATTGTGGACTTTACTACAACACTGGATGACACCCAGCTCAATAACTCTGCAATGATAAGTTTTTATACTGTGATTAGTATATTTGTTGTCAACTGAACTACAATGCACTTGATGACTCCACTACATAATTTTGTACTGATATACATGTACTTTTATTTAGTGATTATTGAACTTAATTGCAAAACACTAGTACATTTCTGCATGTTGACCGAGCTTTTCAGTAACATGACAACAGCAATGCTATGCTTTGTCTGAAAAAATAAGGAATGCACTCAACGACCCCACTATAATATTTCATATCAACTTTTGTTTAGCTATAGACAGGTTCACAGTCAACTCTACTGCAGTTTTCTTTAAGACCTCACTATACTGGATTGATTTTTGTTGCCGCATTTGTGAAATTTTTTAATTATACATTTTCAGATTTAACTATTACAACATTTAAACTTATAATATTAGGGACAATTTCAAGTAAAAGCTTAAGTAAATGTTGCTGTATTATTCAATTAAAACAATTTCATATTAAAGAATTCCACAGTGAACTGAAATCTTTCTATTCAAGAGATGAACAAAAATAGCATTGTAAATATAGCACCAGATGAATTTCTTTTTTTGGCTGAGCTATTGAAGAATATGATTGCAGCTTTACAACACCTTTCCAAAAACAAAGTAATGAGTTGTTAATTTAACATAATGATTAGTGTTCTATATATGCACACACAATAATGCAGAGTTTATTATGTTATGATGTGTGACCATCTGTCTGTAACCATGTTCATTTCTCCACAACAACTTTAGTTGTCCACCATCATCAGTTTCCAAACTTTGTGAATGGATTGCGCCTGGGGAATGGAAGAATCCTCTTGATTTCAGGGTCAAAGGTCAAGGTCAAAGTCACTGTAGAAAATTTGCTTCTGTTTAATAACTTGACTTCTCTACCATCTGCAGTCATGAAACTTTTGTAGATCGTTTGCATTTTTGTTAGGAAGGAAGCCTATAAATTTTGAAATCCAAAAGGCCAAGGTCACTGTTTCTGAAGGAAGAAAAATTGTTTCCATAAAATAACTCTAGTTACTGACCATCTTCAGAAACCATGCTTTGCAGATGTCATGCACTTAGGGTATGGAAGAACCCTGTCGATTTTGAGGTCTGAAGATCACATGTCCAGGACTCACTGACTGAAAGGAGACAAATGGTTTCTGCACAATAATATTGGTTCAGCATTAAATACCTTGACCAATCTTTGTGGATAGCTTGCACTTAAGAAAAATAACTTATTGAGTCTGAAGTCAAAGGTCAAAGACACAGACGACCCCCCCCCCCCGAGTAATGTTAACTCTACATCACAGACCAGGACAAAACTTTGAGGATGAATAGACAAAGGTCAAGGTCACCGACTTAAAAAAGAAAAATAGTATGCGTACAAAGATTAACCAATGTTTGTGGATGATTTGCAGATTGGGTAAGAAAGAAACCAATTGTGTTTTTTTTTTTTTCGGGGTTTGGGGTGGGGATAGTCAAATATCAAGATCACTGTGTCTCTAGGAAGAAAAATAACTTGTACATAAAAGGGTCAGTTATTCACTACATACCTTGACCAAGGTTTGAATATGGCTTGCAGTTTACATGTAGAAGAGGCCTAATGACTTTGGGGTCAAAAGTTCAAATATCGATGTCATTGTGGCTCCAAGAAAAATTAGTTCTGCAAAAGGTAAGTTCTTGGCCAACTTTGTGGATGTCTTGCACTTAGATTCTGGGGTCTGTAGGTCAGAGGTGATGGTCATTATTAGTCATATAAGAAAATAACGGGTTTTGTACTTTAAATATGGTTCAGTATCACATACCTTGACCAAAAGTCATGGTAGTCCATGATCCCTAGAGTCAACCATGCACTACTAGGCATAAAAAGTATTAAACACTGAGTGGGCATATAATGTGCCATTCGCAGTACTCGTTATATTGTCAGGGGAGGGGGTCATTACTTTCTTTTAAACAATAAACTTGAGTAAACTGTTGTTTTCAAGATTACGATAGTCTATGGACTGAAGAATGATAATCGTTAGTTGTTTTTTTTTCTCCTCGACTTCATCAGCATTGATCCAGATTCAAAATGGCTACACGGTTTTGCAAATTCGTCACATTCTTCAAAGTATTGAAAATTTCTATTATAATTTTCTTTCTTTCGTATACACCATCATTTTTCTCCAATTTTGAAAATGTAGAATAAAAATGCGATCCTTTTATTTCTTTTTGGTCTTAAAGATTGTACATGGCAATTGCTGCTTGAAATATTTGCCATTGTAAAAATAAATAACAAGATTGATTATGTACTGTTCTTGATTGGAAGGTTGATACTGATACCCATGCATATAGATCTTTATGTTGTTTTTATATTTCAACCTTCTCCTTAACCTTTATTTTCTATCGGTAAAAAGCACTACCATGTGCTCTTTCCGAGCAGAGAGAAAAATAATATGAGAACTGAACAGTTGATAACCGATTGCTCTTCACCTGCCAAATGATTCTTTTTTTTTTTAGAAATTGTAACTGTCAAAATTACATTTCAGTGGAGAGACAGACTGATAGACAGAAACAGAGTTGTATCTGAAAGTACACGTTATCGATGTCTTTGGTGTAAACTAACTTCTTGTAAAAAAAAATGATGTATTCGAAGGATGATAATATTATCGTGTTTACACACTGTAACATTGGAGTCCAATGATTCACTGCGACCAGTATGAAACCCCTCGGCTTAATTTGTGTGGGTGCTGTATTTCAAGGACCACGGAGAAAATAAAAAAAACAAAGTCCGAATTTTCTTCTTAAAATTCAAAGCCTTCAATCAGAATATTGGGTTACATTTGGAAAACATATGGGGTTGTAGTGAACTATGTGAATGAATAATGTCGATGTGGCTTTTTAAAGGAAACGTAGATGAAACAAAAATAAATGCAGACGGGCAGAAAGGAAAACGGGCATTAATGAGAGAAGAAAAGAAAGAAAAAGGACGAAATAAAAAATAAAAGTAGAATGAAAAAAATACAAGTAGAATAAGTAGAAAAAAATTAGTCTTCCAAACAATACTTAAGGCATATTTTAATATTTCTTTGGTATTAATATATTATTGGAATACATGTATTTGAAACTGTACTCTATCGCTGTAGCAAAAAAAAACAAAAAAAAAAAAAAAACCAAAAAACAACAAAAACCAAAAACAGAGAAAAAAAGCATATGCTAGAATAAAAGAAAATCATGTACAATCCTAGTAATTTTTCTCCAGACAGATATTTACAAATATTTTTATGCCATTGTCAATCCTATTTTTACTTTCTCCAAATACGCTGTTTAAATCCAAAATAATTTTGAACTATCTAAAATCGAGAAGAACACTCAATTCTCAATTTAAAATCTGTAAATGTGCTATTAACTCCACTCTTCCCCTATTTTTTTTTTTTATATCTTTGCCACCAAAATGGTGATAAGTGGGAATGTGTTGTGGAGGGTGTCCCTAAGTCAATTGATAAATTTAAACTCTGGGTTAATACTTCAACAAATAAGCACATTAAAGATATGAGCTTTCACAGCGGATTTTTCGAGACATAGTTTCTAACTGTAATCCTTAGGAAGACTAATTATTTTTTTGATATTCTACAGCTTTTCTAGTCTTAGCAGTAGTAATAGTAAATGAGGTTTCTATCTCAAAGACCCCCTTCCCCTACCAAAACGCCTCTATGTTAACATTTTATCAGCTCAAAATAATGACTTTCACACATTCTGAAAAAATATGTTTTGTCGGGGTAAGGGGGTCTCTGAGATAGAAACAGCTCATTTACTATTACTACTATAAACGTCATGTTGAATTTAAATAAAAATAATCAAGAAATAAACAGTAGCGATGATGATCGGTCACCATTCCATGGGGTCCCTTCATTGCCAGTAAATCCTTTACCATGAGGTCCTTCCATTGATGCCTTTCTTATGGCGGTTATAGGGCACTCTTTTTTGTTAAAGCCTTTCTTATGGCCCACAGGCACATCGTAAGAATTTTTCACCTGGCGACATTCTTTCTGAACGTCCTTGTGTGGGGTACCCTTCAGTGAGATCACAAGGTTAAAGAGCTCACATCACCCTACTGCTTATTTTTGAGGGGCTCCAATTTTCATAGACACACACTCCCCGGCGAATTCCTAAATGAACGAAACGAAATTTTAGAAATTTAGACAGTTGTCTAGGTTTTTCAATTTCATGTACACTCCCCCCAATATCAAAACCCCAGGAAGAGTGCAAAACGCACCCGCCACGTAGTTTGAGGAAGTGCACATGAAATCCCTTGGGATGGAGCCCCCCACTATATTTGAAAATCTGGCATCCTAACCACCCCGTCGACAATGTGTCGGTCACGGAACTAGAACTCAAGACCTCGAGGACGAGAAAACAACTTTCTTAACACTGCGCTACAGACTCTACTTACAAATATATATTACAGAAGTTATTATAATGCTATCTACAAGTGATCAGTATTATCAGAATAAAAATATTATATTCTGATTCTGAATTAAATCGCGAAATCTACGATCTTATACATTTCTGCCCGGTTAAAATACATTGCAGTCTCAACACACTAAAATGCATAAAATTACAGACATGGCTCATATATAGTCGGTATATGAACCATATATACAGATTTGTGACAATGGTGCATGGATCGATACAACGGCTTTATTCAATTACTCTAGCTCGCAGACAGAGTTATTTCTGCCTTCTGCAGTCTGGGAATATGAAACGATCGATAATGACTCGTTTGTTGTAATATCGCACCCCTCCCCCGGCATATTGTGCATTCTGAGATCTCTATCGTCGGTGAGGAAAGTGGAATTAACGCAAGATATATATCAGGAGAGTTAGAAGGTGTAAAATATTATTTTCTGTTACAAATTATGCTGATCCACACTGACTACAGACGGTCATGTAATGTTACGCAATATAACAAGCGGGATAACTGCTTAATGAAGACAGATTATCTCCCTTTACAATACAAGTCCAACAAATTTCCTAACTGGCGCAAACATAAATTAATCTTTCATCTTGCCGATGACTTTTTTATTTGCATCATCATGAAATCCACTACTTTTTGGATAATCCGATAAATCAAATAAATTTTTATTGTTATAAATATCTTGATAAACATCTTCACATTTTATGTTATAAACAAGTGAGTCCGTATCAGTAAAAGCAACTCCGAATCTGGCCACTGCTTTTTGGTAAAATTATAGTGAAAATCGTACATTAGCCATTTTGATATATCAAGTACAGCTGCACCAACATAAATCGGTTTATTTAACTTCAAGTTTGTCTTTCGTCGCTGTATTGCAAGAAGATTTTCATACTGACAAAACCGTCATCGTTGACTAATTTATTTCTGCGATTTAATTCATTTACACATTCAATATTCGCTTTCTGACATTTTCCATCGCCTTACCGAACACGGAATTGTCCATTAACTTGAAAAAGTTTTTCTCAAAGTCGGTCTTAGCAATAGCACGACGTTTGGTATTTAAATCAATATAATCTGACATCCACCGTGATTGATTAAAGTTTAACACGCAATGAACTTTTCTCATAATTAGTCCAGTATCTACTGCTTGTTTTAAATTTTTGTAATTTATCGCGTAATTTCTTTTATTTAACAAATTTGGAACTAGCTTATTAATAACCGAACTTTTTACTGTTGTCATTGCCTGTTGTTCAGGCGATAATAAACAATAACCGATCATCATTGACTCTGCACAAAACGGATAGTCGTTATGTAGATCATGTAACGAACTAGGATAATCAAGATCAACGTCAACAAAATAACTGACATTTTCTGGTAAATCTTTTTCAGTTTCTTTAAGAAATTCATCTGGAGTTATCCAATTAAATCCACTACACGGCATTGGTTCTGGCATAGCATAATCGTACAAATTATGAATGTCAAGATAAATAATATAATTTGATGGTAAATTTTTATCGTAACTTTTTAAGTATTTATTATTAGCTACCGAATATATTTTGTTATTTCCGCCGCGAATCCTTTTTTCAATAAAATTAAATATATCAACATCGGTTAAGAGATCCAATTCTATCCTGCTTGTTTTCAGCAGAGCATCCCATGATAATCCTGAATAATACCAATACGGATCTAATCCATAATTTTCATGACTAATTTTACGAAAACTCTGGAAAACATCTGCTAGCAATAATACATATGTTTTCAAATATAAATCATGATAATCACCAAGTGTCTTATAACCAAATTTATTCCAAATTTCCTCTGGATATTTGTACTCGTCATCTGTAATATTTTCATTTTTAGCCGCGAGTAAAATTTATCTTTGTTAGGAAGAGAAGTTTCATCAAATCTGCTCCAGTCATCGAGATACTCATACGGAAAGACACCTTTTTTGTCAGACAGACGTAGTCTGCAGCAAAGCAACTTTTTAAATTATTGAAACTGTTTCACAAGCTCATCAAATGGTGCTGCCATAAATTGAAAACTGTCAATTAAATGTAATTTGCAGAGCGTAACTGACATATACTTTTCAAACTTGTTTCGAATACATTTGATTATATTATTTAATTTTAGTTTAGATTTAATTTCCTCATCGCCAAATGCTTCGACAATGATATGACTATCATAACCACGAAAATTATGTAAAACGACAGGAATAAAATCTGTCGCATGAAATTTCAAATTACAATTGTCACGTGCTGCTCCGCGATATTGGCCAGTTAGATGACAGTGATGCGCACTTTATCGCCTGAACTTTTGTTCAGGTAGAGGTTTCTCGCAGATATGACAACTGCCTCATCAAAATGAAGTTGTTGTTTGGATGTTATTTTTATTGGAGCTGTTTTAGATAATCTGTTGAAAATTTTATTAACATCATCTATTAAATTTTTTAGTAACCACAAGGCAGGACTTTTACCTCTGTACAATTTTATTGGACTTGAAAAATTATCATTAGCACAACAAACTACTTTATAAGCTGCTCCACAGGGAACATGTTGTTGTATTTTTCTGGTGCTTGATTTATTTGGATCATTTTCTGCGCCTGCTACAGGAACAAGTAGACACTCGAAATCAGCATAAATAACACAAGTAATATTTAATTTAAGATTGTAATTTTTAAATTTTATCACTTTTCTCCTAGCATTGCTATTTTTTGAAAATTAACACAGTATTTAAGATGCTCTTGCTATTTTTCATCTTTAAAAAAACCTTGTAAATAATGGTAGCAGAAATATTTCTTATTTTTTTTTATTATATTGTCTGCCAACTAGGCCGTTAAAGATTTTTATCCAAACGTAATGAGTCCAATAAAACAGCAAGTTTATTATCGATTGCCAAGCTTTTTCTGAAATATACCTTGGATAAACATTTTTATGCTTGTCAAGACCAAATATATTACTTGAAATATTATTTTGCTTTTCAAATTTTGGTATTTGATTTTCTGCAACAGGAAAGTAAATACCATTAAAATTTAATTTTGATACTTGACTAAAATACTTGTCAACGTGATCAGCATTTTTTTCTGCTGGAAACATCGCAGAAAGAATAGTCCACTGGAAACATCTGTTATACAAGTTCTTTACGTTTATGCAACATTTTTTGTTTTTAATTTTTTGAGGGAGATCAACGTAAGAGCTACCGCGAAGTACGTTCTATTTCATTGCGTGAAATCAAACTTCTTTTATCATTTCAAATTTCCAATCTGATCCTGATACAGTAAATTCCTCCAATTTTTAAAAATTTATTTCTTGATGTATTTCATCAGCGATTGATGAAATATTTATTCCAGCTAATTTTTTTTGTGATTTAGCTGTTAGATATGGTTCGGCAATCTCGTTGATGAAATCTACATTTTCAAGTATATCTTTTTGAAGTGCATGTAACTTTGATAAAATAACATGATACTGCACTATTAGCTTGATACTTTTATGGACTGTAAGTTCTCGCGTTACAATTGGATGTAGAAGATGAAACAAATTTGTAGAGTTAAAATTTGCTAAAATATTTTGATTATCGAATTTATAACTGTTATCGTAACTGAAAAACGCAGTAGCAGTTTTTTTCTGCGTTGATAAGGCTCTTCTTAGCAATATCTCGCAATTTCAGACTTATATTTATATAACATTTTATATATTTAATTTGAGAATTTGAATTTTCAATTAAAGATATAAAAATGCCATATAATATAATGAAGACGACAGCGAAGGAACAGAAAGAATATTATGTACACCCAATCTATAATAGTTATGCCGGGAATGCATTGGGTTCAGTGATTCATGTGAAATACCAAAACCCGTTTGGTAAATCAACACCAGCTGGAGTGATGATAAGTGTTAGAGGAGATAATACAGAACGTACTGAAATGTTTAGAAAAGATTTTATTTACACTTCATTCTGCGGTAACATCCCAGACGGACAAAGAGTTTATAGAGTAAATAGTTCGATTGACGATGATAATATTAAAAATTTAGCATTGCAAGATGAATTTCAACCGCATCCCGTGTTTGATTTAGATGAGGCTAATTATCTAGAAATGATACGAAATAAACAAACGAAAAAAGTCGTTGGATGTTTGAATAACGCTGGTTATTTGATTGTGATGGTGTTAAAACAGACTTTGTTCATTATAGTTCGCACAGATTTATTTATGAAACTTTTAACAGCGTTATTCCAAATGATTTGGTTATTGATCACATTAACAGAATTAAAACCGACAATCGTCTGGAAAATTTAGATCTGGTCACGCCAAGAGAAAATAGCAAACGTGGAATAGGTGGTAGTTTTAATTTTATAAATCCCAAAAGACCAATTATCACAAAAATTTAGAAACAAATGAAAAAATAAGATTTCAATCAATTTACTCCGCTGCAAAACATTCTAACATTCATCTGCATTCAATAAAAGATGTAGCAGATGACAGAACCAGATCAGCAACGTCAATGTTAATCTTTGACAGAATCATCTTTAAATATGACGATTAATTATATTTTCTAGCTCAGTTTTGGTACGACAATTATGAGCAAACATTAAAACATCATCTTTGTTAAATTTTAGTGTAATAAATGTTCTGTCATTAAGTTTATTTTTTTCTGCCGCTGTTAGCAGAATCTTATTAGAATCACCTTGCATAACAATAACGTCAACTGAATAATAACTATACCATGATAAACATTTTCGCACTGCCTCGGCTAATTCTCCATAATTTAATATATTAACTTTCTGATGATATTTTATCTCGTTAGTCATCTTATTATTATAAATTAGATAAAAATATATTATAATATGGACTTGATGAAACGACTTGGTGATATTTACGCCGATCATAATTTTACAGCAGGAGAAGCTGCAGTCGTAGATAAAAACGACTCGGTTGATTATACAGAAGATGACATTTTATTTAACAATGACGATGAACAAGACGAGATCGTGGACGTGGTTGATAAAAAAAAATTACAGCAGACCGACAACTGGACAATATAATGTTAAGTATCATATCGCCAAAAAAATAGTAAAATTTAATTTTACTGTTGCCGAGCAACAAATATTTTGGCAACTTATTAAACCTTTTCTTAATGTGAAAATTTCTGACCAACGAAGGAGCATAAAATACGATTTTATTTTTTGTTAAAATATTTAATTTAATGGCAGTCGATAATGCAAGAAAATTACATTTAATGTCGTTGTGTAGACCGGTTAAATCTGTACTGCTAAAATATGAGCAAATTTATAAAAAAATTATATCAATATAGATTTAGTTGGAACCCAGCTGTTAAATTTATCACTGCATCGTCTCCCTTTAACTAAACTTTGATTGCCTTTTTTCCTGGTAACTTTTTCAATAACAAATATATCTTGCTCAGTTTTCTGCAGTTCCTGCTCGAAAGAAAAACTACCAGTTATAAGCTTACCCAATAAATCCTTCAGCGCGTATGTTACAGGTATTGTCAGTAAAACTTTATCAACAACAAATACTTCTTCGCTCCAGTTTGGAGTAAATCCTTTTTCAAATTTGTTTTCGTCATTTGCAAGAATCGGATTTTTAATTGCATCATTTGGTGACATTTTTATTGATCTGTGCTTCGTGTTGTTATATTTATCAACAATTTGCTGTAGATTGTCAATATATTTATTTGTATTTTTAGCTGTCAAATGTTTATGTATCAGCTCGTTTAGTGTACGATTAAATCGCTCGACGATAACGCTTTTTCCTTCGTTTCCCGTAACATATTTTTTTTAATGTTATTTTTCTCCAAAAACTGCTCAAACTTTTTATTAAAAAACTCCGCTCCGTGATCGGTCCAAATTTTTGTTTGGTTTTCTTTCTGTACTTATTGTTATTTGTTTTAACGCATCAGTCATCGATGTTCCAGTTTTATCCGAAACGGGTACACTAAACGCGTATTTACATAAACACGTCAGCAAAGTTTAAAAAAAAATATTTTTGTTATCGTTAAAATGAGCAAGATTTGACACATCAACTAAATCTATCCCCCAGATATCGTCAACGGCATTTGCGACAACTTGACGTCTCGGAATTTTTTTTTTTTTAGGTTTGTGTAATTCAGCTGCAAGATCATCATACAATTCTTTTCCGAGTCCGAGTTTGTATTTTGCCCCAATAAATCCCTGCACAAGCCTTCTATCAAAACGTTCTCTAATTCCTTTTGGTTTCATGTCGCGTAGTTCATCTAACATTATCTTATAACAGCCGTGCTTATCTTGTTCGTTATCACGGTAGAAAATATCGTGCCGCATTGCTATTGCACCAACTTGATTGTAAGGCTCTTCACCGGGCAGCGGATTATCATTTTCATCTAGTTGTTTATCTAGCGGATTGTATGGTCCAGTGTATTTATGTCCTGGAAATGTCCAACCTCCTTTTGGTTTTGGTAACTTGCCATTTAATTTATGTATATCTTTACCTGTTCCAATTATTTCTCTGTTGTTGCATTTCTGACAATACTTAACAATTATATTTTGCTCCAGACAGAGATCTCTATCACAATCGCACTCGCATAATATTATTTATTAATCATCTGCTAAAATAACCTGTCGCACATTCCAGCTACGGATAAAATTTCTTTAAAAACATACTTTTTCTTTTTCCACAGATTGCACTAATAATTTTCAGCATTATCCTATGATTTTTTTTCTTTTTTTCTGTTGTTTCATCTTTAGTTTCTATTTTTGTTTTGCATTTGAGACAATATGTTGACATATTCCTTAGTTTAGATAAAATTAATTGCAATCTCATCATTAACGTGAGAAGGTTGATTGTCAAACTGTAAAATAAATTTTAAAAAATTGAATTTAGGCTGGGACATTTGTTTTATAAACATTATACAATAGTATCCACAAGCTGATGTTCCAACTGGCTGAATTTGATTAGATGAATAATTTATTATTTTATATTTTTTGTTGATATATTTTTTTACTACATCACTAGGAGGAAAATGAATCAAAATAGTTGTTATTGTAAACTGCTACCCAGTGTGTGCCAGATCCATTATTAAAATCTTGTATATTTATCACACACGAACCACCAGCTGGTGTATTGTCAAGTTCATCTTTGGAATAATCTCCATATTTTTTGTTTTTTTGTTTTAGCCTATCAAGTATATCGAAGTTACTTAACGCTGGCGTGTTCCTGGTAATGTTAGTCCTCCACCTATTCCCAGTAAATTGGGCAACAGACTTCCCGCTACTCCCGCCATTAATGGTCCTTTAAATCCGCCTTTTTTGTTTTTCGCGATCGCGTCCTTTTTTTTCGTTGTTGTCTTTCTTTTTGCTGTCTTTCGTTGGGGCATTATATTAAAGTTTTAGTCAAAAGTTTTCTTTATACCGTCTCCAGAGACAGCCTTTTTTGTTGCGCCAGATACTGCGCCAGATGCTGCTGCTAATCCTAATGTACCAAGTACGGGCAAAATTTTAGGTATTAAAATTTTGGCTATTGTGGCTATTGCCAGACCAAAGAATCCGTCTCTCACCGCATTTATTAGCGACACGCTTAGATTTCAAACAAACGGTTTACCGCGATTGTATTTATTTATCTGTGCTTTAGTTAGCATTAAGTTTGTTAAAATACCGCCCGTTGTCGATGAATTAATTTTAAGTGATACCGACCTATGCTTAGCAATAGCAGCCTCTAATATTTTAACTTGACCGTCAGTCAAATATATTCCTTTTTCAATCTATTTTGTCATATATCAAGAGAGTTATATTCAGCTTGCACTGTCATTTTACCTCCGACAGAGTCAATTGTTATAAATCTGTCACTGATCACCAGCGCATAAACGTACAACGCATCTGGAATCATAGGTAATGTCCATGTAATTCAATATCAGCTGTCGAATCAACACCTCGCTCGTTGAGTTTACTAACATGAAAATAAAATATCGGATAAAGTGTACGAAATTCTTCTACTGATATTTGAAATCCATCTCCAATGTCCTGATATTTTTTCACTGCGTCCATAAGATACAGGTACAGTGTAGTAAGAGTTTTATTAGCGTCATCCGCGAAATTGCATTCTATCGTTCGTTCCGGATACTGCTTGGAGTTTATCCTGGCGTATATTCTCCTAACATCAGCGTTATCAAATATTGAGTTCTTTTGTTGCTGGTTACCGCGTCGCGCTTGTCGCTGAAATACAACAAATAATTATTGTGGTAGTTGTTCGCTTGACGTTGTTGTGACGAGCCATGTGTAGTCGAAAGTATTTGGAAATGCAGTCTGATATCTTTTATGTTGCTGAAAATAAATTTTCTTCGTATACTTTTGAAGCATATCATTTAATTCTACTGTTTTGTGAATGACAGAATGTGTTATCCGTGGCATCCACAAAGCAAGTTTGTTTATGATAAATTGTACATCGGCGGCACCAACTCGAAGTAAACAATCATTTTGTTCTGCCCGATCTAAAATAAGTGTGTGTTTTACTCCCCGAAACACTTATTATAATCGCGACAAAATCCAAATATTGTACTCATTGACAGCATCATTGTAATTTGACATGATCCTGCTGCAAGTGTCTTTCTCCTAACATAACTATCATTGTAACACATATTTCTTACGCTAATTGCGTTATTAATAAAATCTAACATCGCAACACCGTCCGCAGCTGACCTGGTGGTGTTATACCAAGATTATTACAAGCAGCAGTAAGTGAAACTCTTGTAGCGGCTGCGTTAGCGCCTGCAGCTGGTGGGGCTACACGAAAATTGACAGCATTAGCAATAAGAAAATTTTTTAAAATTACATCATCTGCAGCTGCATCAGCCCCATGCGCTAATGCTCCTCTTGAAATAAATTCATCTGGTGCAGCTACACTAGCTCCAGTGTCCTTAAACCACATGATGTTAGTTGCAGTCAATCTAGAGTAATCGTCACTAAACGAAATAATACTTAGTATTGTATTTGGAACTTGTAGGTGACTTGAAATATCTTCCACTGTTTGATTAGCTAGCTGATACCTGGCACTTTTAAATAAGCTCCAACCGTTGTTTACAAGAGCTATTTCAGCAGGTGGATTAGCTACTGTCATGATCTGACCACGAACTTCCAACATTTCTTTATGAGGCAAACGAAATACATCCAAGTCGCGTGTATTAAATGTTCTAACGCCAACTTTATTAGGCTCATTAGAATTTTCGTCGATATGTTCAACGTACTCAAATTCTGTTACTGTATCATCTACGTCATAGGTCTCCGCTAAGTCGAGGTAATTTTTTAGCTGACATTTTATATTCATTAGATTATATAAAATTTGGTGCTGCTGCCTTAGATATCAATTTTTTGTATAATTTGCTCTCCTCTTGGCGATAAATGTTTTTTGTTGTCCTTGTCATGGCGCGTTCAGTTTCTTTCGTCGGTGCGATTTCTGATATAACTTGTTTTATTTCTGGCCTGTTGCATTTTATTTCATATGCTATTTTTTTTTGTCCCACCGCAGTTCCAGCGGCAGATGCAGCTCCGGAAACAAAGGATTTTGATGCGTCCAGTGCAATTGGAGCAACTTTATGTGCTTTTCCAGGAGCACTTTCAATAATTTTAGTAAATATATTTCCTAAAAATCCTCCATCTATTTTTCTTCTGTAAACGTTTTTTTCTTTGTCTCATGTTATACAACGAGGTTGTACAAAACTATATTACGCTCGTAGGTGTAGGTAATAAGTAACAACTTCATTCTTAAGATCAAGTTGTCGTCCAGACTGATCCGTCAATTGCATATTTATTTCTGTTATTTGATCTTCAGTATCTAGCGGATAATAAATAACCTGCCGTGGATTAATTTGCTTAAGTGAACCCGGCGGAACGTCCAGCGAAAACTTGTATATTGTTTGTCCTTTACTGCCTTTAGCCGAGTAAGATCCAGCTGCAGTAGAGCAATTTATTAATATTGTGTTTACGTTAGTTATATTTACTGGCAGATCGCCGTCATATGTTACAGTTTGTTCTGTATTGTATCCGTACCGTCGGTCATAAAATCCGAGCAGTGACGCAATGCTTGCTGGCGATGAAAAATCGATCATCATGTTATTGTTTAATGTTATTCTAGCGCGTAACGTGCTATAATTTGGCGTTGGCTCAATGTTGTCAGCGTCTGCATTGTTTTTCGCAATAACCTCTTTTATTGTTTTATTTAGATCAATGATATTATAAACGCCTTGTGGAATTGCAAATCTTATCCAAGACATTTTCGGTTGAAATGTAAATTCATCATTAACATTAGTTTTTACGTTAGCCATAGAATGCCACGCCGTGCAAGAAATTAGTCCAATTTCATATTCTCTCTCGGGATCCAGTTGTATTGGCGGAATATAATTCACTGAAAAATTTGCGCTATCTTTTGCAGCGGTGCTGGAGTCGAGTTGTTGTTGACATCTTTATTTATTAGATTACATAATTATATAGCCCGCGATTATATTGCCCGCTATTATATCGCGGTGTAAAATTTCGTATTCGTCCGATGTTAGTAATTCTTTCGATCTTAGATGATGAAGTATATCAACCATTTCATTGTCAATTTCATCACCAACATTTCCATGTTCCTTCGATGATATCAACAGCATTACTCTTCCGATCATATCAGCTGTTGATGTAAATACTCTTACTCCAGTTCCAACTTTGAAGGCTCATTCCTTGATCAGTTTTATTTTTAAGTGCTACTGCTGCGTCTTTAATAACACCTGCAATAATTTTGTTTCTGTAGGCGTTCTTACATTTATAAAGATCTTGGACTTTTTCAACTGCGTTCATTTTATTGTAAGCTCCATCACCGGCGTTCATAATAGCGTTTAGTTCTGCCTTCTTCCCAATTTTCAATATTATTAACGTTAATTATGTATTCTTCTTAAAGATTATTGTATTCCCAACATTCTATTTTACCTTGCACTTGATTTAAAATAAGATTTCTTTCTCGCTCAATATCTGATACAACCGCCTGATGGCTAATATCCCCTGTCACAACTGGCTGAAATATTGTTTCACTTGCCATAACTGGATCTTGTTGACTCTCCGTCACAGTTGTAACATTTCTCTGATTTTATACGGATTATCAATTAACTGATCTAGTTCAGCTTTTCTGGCAGTAGGGTCATTTATATGCGCCACAAGTGGCATGGCTAGTATTCGTTTTTCATCTATTTCCTTTGCTTTGGTGCTCAAAATATTAGGGTGATGAGTGAACCTGTTTTGCTTTATTTGATTAATGGTTTTAATGTAAAAATCGGAGATAATACTGTGTCGGAATTTTCTAATACTTTCTCTGTAATTTTCATTTTCCGGCTCTACTTCGATATATTTCTGACTTTCTTCCGCTATCTCCGTTAACTTTTTAATTTTTTATCAGCGTTATAGTCTTTCTTTAAAATGTCGTTTATTCTTAAATCCTCGAAATTCTGTTCTTCGTTGAACAACTTATACTAGTAATCTTTTATTTTGTTGTTTATATTTTTTGCTTCGTCGTCGAACATTTTTCTGCATTGAACATCCAATCCATGCTCTTTTCTAAAAGTTTCTCTCTCATCTTTATCTTTCTCATACAGCTCCTTTAAAGTTTTATCAGCTTTACTTTCCATTTCTTGTTGTTATGTTTTTATATCCATCATTTTCATCATCTTATCCAACCTTCTTCTTGTTGGCCCAACTGCGATCACCGTCTGCGATAATCTTCGTTCAAGCGCTAATGGATCACGAATCAACCGAATTATCTCAGTTTGTCTTCTGTCAGGATCAACCATATACTCTGTAAGTACCTCAGCCAACTTTCTTTTTTTTTTCTTCCTCAGATCTTGCAGTAACTTTTTCAGTAGCCGGCTTCTTGTTGTTCTTTAATTAATCCAAATAAACCTTTTTCCTGTAATTTTTTATGTTCCTCTTCCAAGAGCGGTGAAGTTTCACGTTGTTTCCCCACCCCCCAAAAAAGCCCCAGTATCTGGTTTCATAGCTCTAGCTGATTCCTCAGCGCCAATGACTTGTCCACGTCGTGCTTCTTGAACTTTTTTCCTCAATTCTGCATGAGATTGAGCAAATTTTTTTAGATCTTTTATATATTTTCTGTACTTTACTCGTTTATCCATATTATTATTCAATAATAGTTTGATAAAACGTTACTGAAGATACTTTTCAATACAGCAGCGGAACATTTTATTTTGGATCAAGTGCAAATTTATCGAATAAAAAGGAATTATATTTATCTTTCGTTGTCTGATGATACAGTTCAATAAATACATCTTTTGTTACGTCGCCACATTGCTCGTTTGCAATATTTCTGACGTCAACGTTGTCGAGTCCGGGAAATAAAATAAAGCAAGCAGTATTTCGTCTAATAAATTTATCGACGTTGTAAAATTCCTGAGCGAGATAGACAGAGTTACATTTTTTATATACTTGACAGTGAAAAATAAGATCTTATTTTATTCATCTCTTTATTATTAAGTGGAATATCATCAGAAACAACTATCTTATGCTCATCTGAGTCAAGCTGGTTAACTAGAATAAGTTTCTCTGGTGGTCTAATAATAAAAAAAAATCTTCACCAGCCTCAAGATCATCACGGAGCTTGTAATTATATTCGTTTATTAATTAGTATTTATCCTGCTGTGGATTAATTGTGTAAATATAAACTCTGTCGTAGTTAAAATTATCGCCTAGCAGTAAATTCATCAGCAAATTTGTTTTCCCGATCCAGTTCTCCCAACAACGAGATAATGACAATCTGGCAGATCATTCTTGTATTTATGTTGCACCAGCCTTTCTGTGTCATGATTTAATATCAACGATAGCTTTGCCATTGTTATAAACTAAGTTTATATAAAATTTTCAGACAATAAACAAATAAGCTATTAAACAAGATTTGGGACAACATTGGGAGATTTGTCGGCTGTAAGTACAACAATAACAAATGGCAACATTAATTTATCAGGCTACTTGAAAAAAACTGGAGATACAATGACAGGAAACCTATTTATGTCAAATCAACAAATACTAGGTTTAGAAAGAAATTATCTGCCAATAAATGTTGTTGATACACAAGCTGTTAGTTATGCACAACTTAAATCCGTCGACAATAATAAACAATCATTGACAGGAGCAATTTTAAGCGGTAACTTAGATATGCCAGAAAAAGAAAACAAATTTGGAAACCGCCTATCCGCCTGCAAACTTAAATCAAACCCAAACGGTAAGTTAATTACAGTTGAAGTATGTGGATATTATCAAGCTTGATAAAACCGGTAGAATGGTTACAGGTGATATTAATATATCGAGTAAAAAAATTATTGGGTTGGAAACCGTATATCCACCAGCAAATGTTGATACTACACAAACGGTGAGCTATGCGCAACTAAAATCTGTTGACGATAACAAGGTAAATAAAGCTGGCGACACAATGATAGGTATCTTTGTAATGAACAATAACTAAAAAATAACTGGATTACCGATAACCTCGCCTCCAGCTGATGATACGGATGCTATTAGTTACGCTCAGTTAATAGAAGAACTCACCCCGCATTTGAAACGACCCGGCGGACCAATGTCAGGTAGCCTAATATAAGAAATAACAAAATAGCGACGACATATGTTCCAGGTGACCCTAATGATCTGACAAATAAGGCGTAGGTTAATAATATATCTAGTGGTGGAATAAAACGAACTAAAAACAATGTTGGGTATATTCCAGCCCTTTTTAAGGCAACTGATAACCGAGTTGGGTTTGAGGTAAGCGCATCGACTAAATTATCCTGAAAATTACCCTCATTATGCATTCTCTGATAGATTAGAATGGATTACTAACGGAGAAGCTGAAAACTTTTGGATTAAAATTAAATGTCCCATTGCAGTTGCTATTTGGCAATTTCATTTGCGTGGCCGATTAAACTCTAGTGTTGGGCGAATTTATGATTGGGTATTGGAAGGAGGAAACGATGATATTAACTGGGTAACATTGTAGAGTACAACAGACACCTTTATCTCAACAACACAATGTTTTACGATTCCAACTGCGAATACTGCTAACAAGTACTTATATTTTCGAGTTTATGTTGTCGCTGCTGAACATCCGTTTCCAGGATTGACAGCATTTCAAATATATACACTCAATGGTCAAATTTAATCTAATGCTATAAAATAATGTCTGAACCACCAATTATAACCGTTGCGAGAGAATTTTATGATAATATTTTAAACCCCAACAAAGATATTCGTGAAATAAATGTTGGAGGTGCACGGCCAATAGTAGAAGTAATCGAATATATGAAAAAATACTAGAGTTGAATTATTAAACAGTTCAAGATTGCCAGAAAATCCTGGTAATTTTGTTCGCATTATGCATATGCGAGGACCACAACTGAAAGAAGCAATAAAAAACTTTGATATAATAAACAGATACTGTCATCCTGATGATTGTCTAGAAGAACAAAAACAAGTTGAAACCCTACTAAAAATATTGCTTGAATTTAATTCGAATAATATAAAATTAATAATTGCAACAGGTTTGTTAGAAGCACGAGCTTATAGTGGAAAAGCGCTGGAAGAAAGACGAGTAAACGAAAGTCATAGTCGTCTTGACAAACTAGCGGAAACTAAAATAATACAAATAAAAAGAAACAAGGAGTTATACGATTGTTTTTCAAAACGAGATATCTTTAAGTATCTCGGTATGTACTACCACGACAAAAAAAAAAAAAAAAAAAAAAAAAAAAAAAAAAAAAAAAAAAAACCCACAAAAAACCCCCCTAGTTAAAATCGTTGGTATGACAGTGGATACGGAGTTAATTATTAAAGTGTACTCGAACGCAATTTTACCAATGATACGTAGAAAACCAGAATTCGACCCGATTATTATTCATAAATCTCTAGAGATAATCAAAAGTTTGACAAGGAAATTGATAATTTCAGTGATATTGAGAGAGAAAAGTTTTTTGAAGAAGTCGAACAAACAAGGTTGGAAGAAAAGATTGATTCTTATTACGACATAGGTGAAGAAGATGATGTTCCACTTCCATCGCTCCAACGCTATAGACAATTGTTAATACAAAATTATGACACTGAAGTTGAGAAAATACTCACGAAACCATACAAAAAATTAATGTTAAAAGTAGCTTATGTAGTAGTAGACCCTCTTCCCCTTCAAAACACATCTATGTTGACATTTTGACTTTTACATTTCTGACAAAATATGGGGTCTCTGATCTAGAAACAATTGGAGTCTCACCTATACGTAATTCCAGAACATTCCAGAACATATATAACTCTGTTAGGTAAAAGATCGAGGAATTTTCAGAATGACTCATCACGGAATTTCCAGAACATATATAACTTTGTCAGGTAAAAGATCGCGGAAATTCCAAAGAACATTCTGGAAAAGTGCGTAATGGAAATTCCGAAGATTACGTAATGGAAATTTCGCGTAGGCGTCTTAACGCTATAAAAGGCAGGCAAAATTTTTCTAAAGGTTCATTTGGCAAGTGGATCTGTACGTGAGCACTTAAGCGAGAAAATTGTTTGAGATTATTTTATTTCTGAAGTTTAGACAAAATTTTATGCCCTATCATCATCATATTTTGTTTGATAATTATTTTCGTACTTGCTAACTCTCATTGGCTGAATAGCTGTTAACATACTGTCAATATACGGAACTCTCGTATTAAATCGTCCATATCATTTTTCACACCTCGCAAATAAGATCTTATCTGATCAGGTAATTTTTTGGAAGTGATACTTGCTGTTTTACAAGCATTTTTTTATTCTCAAGTCGAGGCTCAATTTTTTTTACACGATGTTGAAAGAGAAACACCAACACCAGATATTATTAACAAAAACGGATTTAATGATGTTCCACTTGAAATTATACCACAGCTTGTCATCAGCAATGGTAAATATGATACTACTCGAAGTATTCTACTGTAATGCTTGTAATATTGTTTTACACACCAGAGGTTTCTATGATAAAATTTTTAATATTGCATTAGTGCGTCAACATCTTGTTTTAGAATTTCCTCAGAAATATGATTGAAATCGACGATCTGTTTTTTTTTTAATTATACAATATTTGTTTACAGTTTTTATACAAGATCAAAAACTGTAGCACCAACAATCGAATCAAGAAATTCACGAAACTTATTATTGTTAAGATCAGCTATAAAATCTCTATACTTGTTATAAACATCTGACGAAGTATCCTTATATCGTTCATCTGTCAATACCTCATTTTTCTTTAACCAACTGTAGGAATCAAACGTATTTTCTACTTCACGTTCATAAAAATCTATTTCGTTCACCATATTACCGTATTCTCTTTCTGTTTCATCAATAAACCCAAGTACCAAGCTTATTTGATTCAAAGTAAAATTTTTGAGCACAAGATATTGTCTGATAATTACATATGCGACTACGAAATTTATCAGCATTAATTTTTGGAGTGATTTTCGTCCAAGAAAGGTAATTTGAGTAAAAGTGTTTACTCTAAGCCATAATTTTTCGTATTGTTTTGTGAACATTTTCTCGACTTGATTGTAATAATTTCGTAATGACAATTGTCTACAGCGTTGGAGTGATGGCAGTGGAACATCATGTTTTTCACCTATGTCGTAATAAGAACCAATCCCTACACCAAATGTTGTTTGATTGACTTCCTGAAAAATACTTTTCTCGCATATCATCGCTGAGATCACTAATTTCATTGTCAAAATCTTTGATTATTGCTAGAGATTTGTTAATAATCGGATCAAATTCTGTTTTTTTTTTTGTTTACGCATCATTGGTAGAAGTGCGTTCAAGTATGCTTTTATAATTAACTCCGTATCCACTGTCATGCCAACGATTTTAACTAGTGTTTCCTTGTAGTGGTAGTACATGCCGAGATGTTTAAAAATTTTCCGTTTTGAAAACTATTGTATAACTTCTTGTTCCTTTTTATTCCTATTATCTTAGATTCCGCTAGTTTGTCGAGGTCATCATGGATATTGTTTACTCGTTCTTTTAAATCTATTCTTTCACCATAAGCTCGTTCTTTTATTAAGTTCTATTTTATAATCAAATCTAGATTTTCAAGATTATGCTCGAATAATATTTTTTTTAGCAGGATTTCAATTTGTTTATTTTCTTCCATACAATCATCAGGATGACAGTAACTGCTTATAATATCAAAGTCTCTTATTGCTTTAAGTGGTTGTGGTCCTTGCATATGCATAACGAGAATAAATTTTTTTTCTTCTTCTGACAATGGAGAGTTTATCATTGGAATTGAAAAAGTTTTCCTAGTATTTATCACACGTGCTGATAGTAATTCGTCCCCAACATCTATTTTGGGGTTAAAAATACTATCAGAAAATTCTCTCGCAATGGATGTGAGTATTTGTGACATTTATTTTACAACGTTAGATTAAATCTGATCATCAAGTGTGTTTATTTGAAATGCTGTCAGTCCTGGAAACTGATGTTCAGCAGCGATAACATAAACTCGAAAATGCAAGTACTTGTTGACAGTATTTGCGGATGGAATCGTAAAATATTGTGTTGTTGAAATATAAGTGACTGTTGTACTATATAATATTATCCAGTCGATATCATTGTTTGATCCTTCCATTCGCCAGTTATAAATTAGACCAACACTAGAGTTTAATCGACATCGCAAATGAAATTGCCAAATAGCAACTGCAATGGGACATTTAATTTTAATCCAAAAATTTTCAACTTCTCCGTTAGTAGTCTATTCTAATCTATCAGAGAAAGCGTGATAAGGATAATTTTCAGGATAATATGATGATGCACTTACCTCAAACCCAACTCGGTTATCAGTTGCCTTAAAAAGGGTTGGAATATATCCAATATTGTTTTTGGTTCGTTTTATACCACCACTAAACACACTGTCAACGTACGCTTTATTCGTTAGCTCATTATGGTTAGCTGGAACATATGTCGTCGTTATTTTGTTGTTTCTCATATTTATATTGCCTGACATTGGTCCACCGGATTGTTTTAAATACGGAGAATGTGATCCTTTTAACTGAGCAAAACTAATAGCATCAGTCTCGTTAGCAGGTGGTGAAGTTGTCGGTAATCCAGTTATTTTTGAGTTATGGCTTATTAGAAGGTAACCTGTCATAGTATCGCCAGTATTATGGAGCTTGTTATCGTCAACGGATTTTAGTTGCGCATAGCTCACCGCTTGTGTATTACCAACATTTGCTGGTGGATATACGGTTTCCAACCCAATATTTTTTTTACTCGACATATTAATATCACCTGTAACCGTTCCACTGGTTTTATCGAGCTTGTTATTATCCACATACTTTAACTGTAAATAACTCACCGCTTGTGTTTGATTTAAGTTTGCTGGTGGATATGCGGTTTGCAAATTTATGATATATTTCCCTAACATATCCAAGTTACCGCTCAAAGTTCCTCCTGTCAGTGATAGTTTGTAACCATCAACAGATTTTAGTTGTGCATAACTAACAGCTTGTGTATCTACAACCTTTATTGGCGGATAATTTGTTTCTAAACCTAGAACTCGCTGATTTGACATGAATATGTTACCTGTCATTGTGTCGCCGGTTTTTTTTTTACTAGCGATGACGTATCAGGTTATATTGGTTCGTCAGCGGAAACAGATCTTGTAAGTGGTGTTCCAAACTTTGTGTCATAGGCCATATTATGTAAATTATATAACATAAAATTGTATAACAACAATGGCGAAGTCAACGATATTAAATTTTAACACCGAATGATTAATCAAACATAAATATAATAACGAACTTCCAGATTATCATTATCTTATTGTTGGTCGTACAGGCTCTGGTAAAACAAACCTCTTACTCATCGAGAACTTTAACTACGGTAAGGTATATATTTACACAATTAATCCGCAACAGGACAAATACGAGTTATTACGCGAATACAACGATAAACTTCGTGATGAACTTGACGCTGGCAATGATATATTTTTAATAAGACAACCAGAGGAATTAATCCCTGTCAACGAACTTGACTCGTCCGAGCACAAAATAATTGTATTTGACGACATTCCTCTAAACAACGAGGAGATGAATAAGATTAAGTCGTATTTTTCATTATCTTGTAACAAAAAATGTAATTCGATTTATCTCGCGCAAAGTTTTTATAACTTTGACAGATTTATTAGGCGAAATACGGGATGTTTTATACTGTTTCCTGGAGTAGATAATGTTGATGTTAGAAATATTGCAAACGAGCAATGTGGTGATGTAACAAAAATAAATTTATTGAACTATGTCATCTAGCAACCAAAAACAAATGCCATTTCTTTTTATTTGATAAACTAGCGCGTGATCCGGATAAAATGTTTTGTTGTTGTATTGACACATTTCTCATGACGAATTTTATATCGGGTATAAAAATAAATAATGGATTATCATAGAAAAATGAATTATTGAAGAAACTTGCACCATCTCAAGTTGTTTCTAAGAAAAGGGTGGAAGAAGCTCGTCGAGGACAACGTGTTGCAGAAGAAGAAACCACCAAACTTTTTAAACCTGTTACAGAAGTAGTACTCAGTAAGCAATGAGAAATAACAGCATTGTCTCCGGAAGAACTAGAAAAAATGAAAGAAAAAGGGTTTTTAGGTTTACTAGGAGAAATATCGAGAGAAGAAACTAAAAACATTGTAGAGGAAATTGTGAGTACAATTGCTGATCCTGTTGCGCGACTGGCTGAATTTGACAGATTAATGAACAACCCTCTTATGCTCTAACATGGTATTGCAAGATTGACGGTTAATCGAGCCGAGTTATGAAGGTTGATACAAAATTTATCAGGGCAAACTAAGGAATTAGCTGAGCAGCAAAAAATGATGACTGAATCTATCATAGGAAAATTGCCTATTGAGAAACAGATAAAAGTTTACAGAAAAAAAAGTTATTTCAGGAATAGCTGATTCTGAATTTACCGAATTTGTTCAAAAATATCTGACAAAAGTCAAACTTAACGATCTTGACAATATTCGAAAATGGAATAATGATGATTATAAAAAACTACAATTTTAAACGATAATATTAATGGTTATACAGCGGCTGAAGAAGAAATTAAAGAAGCCAAAACAGTAGAAGAAATATTGGTGATAATGAATAGAATGAGAGACGGAGTAATTGCTGAGGTTATACATACGACAGCAGAACAGTATCGAACTAGACCAGAAGATTATAAATGGGCTTCTAAAAGACTATTCAATGACTACGAAAGAAAACGACCTAAAAAATTACCAGAGGAAACCACTGGATATGACGTTAGAGTTTTTACATCAAACGCCGAACTGGTTGACAGACTTATATTATTAATATCATCAAAAGAAGCAGGTAATGAAAGCGCAGAGATCGACAACGAAATTACTAATATATTACATAATCTTAGATCGAGTGGATTACTAACATCATCCGAATACGAAATTTTACATAGCGATCTTATATAAATGTCAACAACACTATTACGTGACTCGTCACAAACAACGAGTGACAGCGCAAACTTTTCTGTCCACTGTGATCTGCCAATAATACTGGATCCTGGTAAACAATACGAAATCGGATTGATTTCCGCCACAATATGGCATTCCATGGCAAAGGTAAAAACAAACGTCAATGACAACTTTACATTTAATTCTGGTGCTTCGGTATCAGTCAAAATACCACAGGGAGCATATAATGTAACTGATCTCAACAAAACGATAAGAAAGCTGATAACAAAATACTCTGCCGCAGACAATTTTGAATTAACTCCAAACTATAATGCGCTACGAGCCAGAATCACATTAAAAATAATTTGATAATCGATTTTTCACCAGCCATCAGTATCGCATCGTTGCTAGGATTTAATCGTCGACAGTATGGCAGTATTACAGAACAAAGCACATCGTATGATGGAGATCTTCCAGTTAACATAACAGAAGTATATACAATATTGATCAATTGTTCTATTGCATTAGGGTCGTACTCAAACAAGGGGAGTCAAGGTCAAATAACCCATAGTTTTTCACCAGATCTTCGGCCTGGTTCATTGATGCAAATTACTCCTCGACAAATAATATACTATCCGATTACTCCTGAAAATCAAAAAACCAACATAACAATGCAACTAACAGACCAATCAGGACGACAAAGAGATCTTAACAATGAAATTGCAACGTATTATTTACACCTGCGCGCAACAACGTAGTTCTCGCATGTAAATTTTGTAAACCTAATTTAATAACAAGATGAGACAAAAAAAAAATTATATCGAAGAACTATTGTAGGTGTTTGTTTTTTTTTAAAATATATTTACAAAGGTGATCGAGAATATCCCAGGAATTGCGCGTAAAGTAACACCAATTGCTCTTGATGTCAGCAAAGCTTTTGCGACGGGAGCTGCGTTTTCAGCTGGCACTGCAGTAGGGCAAAAAAAAAAAAAAAAAAAAAAAAAAAG
>JAECUM010016115.1:0-17295 GCA_016617855.1 Megalonaias nervosa
GGACGTGATATTCAGTTTGCTCTTGTACAGTCAATCTTATGCTTCTCAAAATTTCTGACATTATTTTATATAGCATTTCATATCTCTAATTGATTGTTTATTGAAAAACATATTAGAGATTTGTAAAAAAACATAAAATATAATGCTAAAGTCGCGAGATATTGCTAAAAAAAAGGCTTAATTGGCCAACCAGAACAAATTGCAAGTGCATTTTCTTGGGTTACGACAATAGTTGCAAATTCGACAATTATAATGTGCTAGCAAATTTTAACGCAACAAATGTGTTTCATCTACTACACCCAACGGTAGCACATGAACTTAATTTACATAAAAGTATTAAGTTGATAGTGCAATATCATGTTATTTACTCCAGTAAAAGAATTTGTTGGAGTTCGCAGTAAAATGTATGCCGTGCTCCTAGACGACAATAAACTAACAAAGAAACCAAAAGGTATCCCGCGAGGACATGTTAAAAAGTGTATGAAATTTGATGATTTCTAAAACTGCGTTAGACGGTAATTTTAGTTTTGTTAAAACAAATGTCATTAGAACAAATTATCACAAGCTTGAAACTGACGTCATTATTAAACGTTGATTAAGTAATTTTGACGATTAAAGATACTGCGTTGACGGAGTCAATACGCTGTCACTTTGTCATTATCTGACATGCGGTGCTTATGACATACTTGATATCATCTTTAATTAATTTTGTCTAAACCTTAAAAATAATGTTCAAAAATTTAACAGTAGCAGATGGAAGCAGCGGCAGAATTAAAAAATTGACAAATCGATGAAATCTCAAGTATTTGTTTTATCATATTTGATAAACTTAAACTTTCGCTGATTAAATCAGATGGCAGTAAATATTTTAATTATCTTAAACATTTGAGTGACGAGCTTATGTCGAGATACAAATTTTTCATGATCCAATCAGTCAACAAAAATATACTAAACTTAATATCGATCTAGATCGGTCAAAGGTTATGATTAAAGGCAGAAAGTATCCACTACGTAAAACAGCAATGAAAGAATTATTTGAATGTCATCGAAAAGTGGAAAAATAATTTTTTTTGTATTATCGTGACAATGAAATATTTCTCATATCTGCAGTTGACACGCTAACAGTAGGCGAAGAAGTTCTTTAAATCTAACAATAAAAATAATCTGATAAATAAAATTTTCACTAGATATTGTGTACAATTTTCTTTAAACATTATAGATAAAATAAAATTTTATATAACAATAAAAATAATCTGATAAATAAAATTTTATCTAACGTTAAAAAATAAATTTATCAGTAGTAGGTAAAAGTGAGTGTCTCTGGATCATGGCCCCCACTCCACCCAAAGCATATTTTATCACCAATTCTAAGACCAAAATATATTTGAGGTAAAATCCTCATCGTATTCAAGTATGAAAAATATCAAAATGGTCTAGAGGGTGGTGACAAGATGGTAATTTGTATTTGTCTTGGTGGGGGAGTTTAGGGCAGGATCCAAGAAACCTCATTTTTATCTATTACTATGTGCTATTACAAGTATAAAAATATAGAATGTTCCAGATGAATCCGATAGTCTTGAATGCCTTGATGTAACACAATGATGAAGTCCTGAATGTCTTTGAATGAGTTCAAAATAATTCCAAAGAAGTGTATATAAATCTAAATGTTTATGAATACTTTAGTAATTTCAATGTATTTCTAAATATAGAAATTCTCTCGAATTATATCTAATGTCAACAAAACAAATGCAAATTCTGTTCATGAAATTCCACAGACTGATATAAAACAGGTATTAAATTATTTATTAAATACGTATTTATACACGTTTTCATATGAGCTAAAACGTAATTGAATGTGAAGCTTTCGAACGGGAAAAAACGAACCTAAATGTAAACAACACTACTATTGAACTCTTACTTCTAAACATGATGTTTACAACTTAAAATCATAGACAAAAGTTAACTAGGTAGATATGTTGCTATAACATGCAACTATTAACAGAAGTTAAACACATAATATAACTTAGATATACATAACATTAGTCGTCGGAAATACCTTCGTGATACAATAATGAATGGAATGCCTCAATCATTGGTTAATGAGTTTCAACAAACTTCCCTTTCAACCATTCATGTACTCATTGGGGTAAATTCCTTTTCGGGTGAGTAAACCGATTGTTCCATTATCATTATTAGATTTGATTTGACATCTATACCCTTTTCAAAGAGCAGATAAAGAAATGACAAATATCAAAATTTAACTCTTTCAAAGGTGATGCAGTGCATGGTAGAGTACTGAATGGCCTACGACAGCTTTTATTCATAGGATCAGAATTTTTGTATATTAGGGTTACCTGCGCTTCATTAAGGTGATACAAACATGTGTTATGGGTAATACAAGATAATCAAAGAGTATACTAATTTTTCTGAGCATAAAACTGGTGAGGCCAAATAAATAACTGTGTGGTTCTGATTAAATTTTAAAAAATCAGTTTTGGTAGGCTGGTATAAATTCTTTCTTTCTTTATTTATTTATTTTTTTTCTTTTCTATTGGTCCAGACAGATATAAATGATGCATAAAGAAGAAAAAAGCCATCATTTGCATCCTGAATTTAACTTTGATCTCTGTTACATTCCTTTATTATTTTTTGTTTCTCTCAATTTTTTTTTCTTTTCTTTGCCTCCCCCCCCCCAATGTAGGTTCAGCAGGAAAACATAGGGTCAGTTGTGTTACCAGAACCATGTATACATTTTATTTGCCTGAAGATAATTGGAGAATTTTAGGAGATATGTTATCAGCACATGTAGATTTCTGTAACAGTGTTCTGTTGGGAAGCAATTGGTATATTTTACCTTTCCTATTTTAAATAAAGGTTTAATATTTTGCTAATATTAATATCAAAAGAAACATCAACTGTTGACCTCCATGTTGATATATTTATTTGTAATTGTATGATACATAGTGACAAAGATAATGTCAATAAAAGGACCTCTCTTTGCTACTCTTAAGTCAGCCATGATTTCTAATTATAGACTATCAAAGTGGGTAAATGAAATAGTGTGTGCGTGAGTGATTTGGATTTTTAATGAATCTTTAACAATTTCCCAGTCATGTCGCTGTGATGTCTACAGTGTGGCAGTTTATAGTGATGTCTAGCACTGGGGCATCATGCCGCAGACACGTAACATGATGTCCCACTTAGTCACATTATCCTGACAGCAGGTCAACCAGTCCTAACACTAACCTCTTAATGCTGAGCACCTAGAGAGGCAGCTGTTAGTACCATTTTTATGTCTTTGGTATGACTCAGCCGGGGTTTGAACCTGTAACCTCCCACATCCGAGGCAGATGATTTAACCAATTAGCCACTGGAAAGGTTGGTAAATGAAATAGATTACTGTGTTCATGCTAGTGGCAATTCAATTTTCAATGTACTGAGATTCATATAAATATAAATTTCATTAACATATTTTGCCTACACATTTTGTAATGTGGTTTACAAACAGCCATAGTGTACCTTTTGTATGTAAAGCCAGAATTCATATTGTAAGTCTCATTTTTCCAAATGTCAAAATGAATTCCATGATCTGTGAAATTATTGCCAGTTAAAGGATTATTCCTAATGCTGATAACAAAATATAGCACAGGAACCATTCTGTTCCTTGAAAACTTTGAAAGTATTGTTTTTCTGGCATTTGAAATTGAAGGCTTTGAAATCCATGAAAAGTGACATTTTAGATTTAAAGTCCTTGAAAATCCTTAAAATATCCTTAAAATCATTTTTGTTCCTCTGAAACCATCTTTCATCATACAGCTCCAGGAATACTGGCATGATCAGTTTATCCGCAATCTTGCTCTGTAGAGTTAACCATCTACAGTTAATTCAGCTTCAGAGTATTAAGTCTTTGGATACAGTTTTTCATTTGCATATATTTCCTAAACTTCATCATATATTCTCATCATACTTGGCTTGAATCATCACAAGCTAAAACAATTCAATCTATGACGCAGTCATTTGCTCCTATGACCTTGGACTGAAAGTCACAGTGATAGAATAGTTGTGTTAATGCTTTCGTTAAAATTTATTCATTTGCTTACATTTGCTAAACCCATTTTGATAAATTTTGTTCACATATTGGATTAATCATTATGAAGCTAAGTCAGTTCATTATGTGCCCCCTCACTCGTTTGATCTTAAGAGTAAGGTCACTTGCATACTAATCATGAATAATTATGCAGCTAAGACAATTCATTCCACAACATACATACTTTCTCTTTATATATTGGACTCTACTTATCTGGATAGCCATTTCACATATTTTGGATACAATTTCCATGGACATATTCTTTTCTTCATCTGAGACTACAAATTCTTTCAGTTATTTGCTTATTTTTTGTGTGCAGAATCTGCATATATGTGTAAATATTTGTCCACAAATTTGCCTTTTAGTCAGCTTTCAATTGCTTAATTAGAGAGGATTAAATGCTTACTTAAACTGCAGGCTTTGTAAGCTGACTTGACTACTCACCTTTCATATTACACTAATTAAAATAACGCAATTTTAGAGGGTAGATTAATATGCTAATAGTGTATTAAATTACATTGATGAATTATGATTTAATTAGTTGATATTCATCTCACACCAATTTCAACTGAACCTATATATCATCAGAATGAATAAGAGGAAATGGAACTATTATCACTCGGCAATAATGTAAAAATAATTAAATTACTTGAGCAGGATATTTCAATCTATCCATCTATCAATCTGTCATTTGCAGTTATATCAGAAGTTATCTCCCTTTAATTCTGGTTGAAACATTTATATCTGGCTAATTGAATGAAATTAACTGGCAAATAGTCCATGCAAATTATGTGTACCTATTTGTGATATTATGATCACATCAAGTATTGCTTGTTTGCAGTATGTGTTGTTTTGCTCTATCAAAGGTACATTGTATCTCTCATTGTTGATATGGTGATTTCCAGAATTAGCTAGGTGATTTTTGGTAACATTCCTAAAAATATATATTCTTGACATATGGGAGTTTCATTGAAGAGTTAACATTTGATTGAGCACAAAATACTTTTCTTATCTATCTTTTCAGGCTTGTCAGGGAAATAAGGCTGATCAAGGAGTGGCCTTAGATGTTGCAGATTCTAAGGCAGTCGCGCCAAGAGAAAAAAGCATCAAAAAGATTCCCATAGAAGCTGATATCTTGAGGGCTCATTCTTCTGTTCCAGATAATGTGTGGATGACATCTGTTCTATATTATTTCAGGCAAAAGATCTCATATTAAAGAAAGATTAATTGTGGTCACTGAGTATTATATTCTTTTGAATATTGCTGCAAAATATAGATGAACTGGGAGGGTAATTCTCCACCTTCCAGCAAGTGTGTTAGCAGAATCCATCTTGTGCAATAATGTGGGATGGAAAAATTTGTAGGTAAGAATACAGCTTTGCTAAGTTACTATCAAAAATATACCAAGGATGGATTACACATCAATGCATATGATTGTCTTTCTCATTTTGTGAACCGGGTAAGAGTGGTGCATGGATTATCATGATGGGTGAATCCTTATAAGCATATTTAATTTGTTTTGTTTATTTTGTGCAAAAATAGATTACTTTGCAAAAGTTGGCAAACTTTGTTTTGAAAAATTAGACATTTTGATGTTGCCTTTGGTGTCAGTGAGTGTAATTCTTTTGTGGTATTCTAACATTCTTTATCAGTATTGATAGAGATTTTCCAGGATGCCAATGTGGAAAAGTCTTTATCTTGCCTTACACAAGACTTTAATCAATTCACATGACGTTTCTTTGCCTAAGCAGTGTTTTTTTTATTTGCATGGTCAGTTTGCTGTGACTATTTTAAGCATTTAGAGACCACAACATGGTTACAAAAACACATTGTGTTGACCACAGAGAGGAGGTGACCATTTAATACATTATTTTTACCGAGGAAATTTCACAGGGGAAAATGGGGACTATGCTGCAGACTCCTGATACTGCACGTGTCGATCAGAATTTGTGGTCGTACACAGACCGGCTTCAAAACAATGACCTGGGTTTACTGATTTCCCAACAAGAATCTCGTACATTGTACCCGATTTATTACTTTTCATTGGAACACCTGTAGTTGTTTAGGCAATCCGTCATCGGCATGTACTTACCTGCACATGCAGTACCCGCTGTTGCTAATTACAGATGCTATGCTGTGATAGTTTCCCACAATACACTGTCGATGCACCTGTGAAAATTCGAAGAATTTTTTTTTATTGTATTTGAATAATAATATCCTATCACAAAGTGAAGATTGGCTTTGCTCAAAGTCAGCTGGGAAAGATAAAACACGCAATCAAAAACAATTTCAGGGTCACATTGAAACTGTCTACAGCACAGTTAACTGGAAATGTCCCAGTGTGCCTAATTCAGACACAGTTGCCTCCGGTTAATGAGGCCAAACACAAACACACCTCACCGATATTAAAATTATTCAAGTCAGAAGTGTCAAAAATGCAAATGTCCGGTGAAATATTTCAATTTTCTGCAGTGATTCCATCATTGTCGGCAGCAGCGGCTCCAGCGGTTGCAAAAGCTTCAGCGCTAGAAGCTGTTGGAATTGTATCAGGAATGGTTTTGATAAAGGTAATCGGTGGCCACTTAAAAAAGGACGACGCCTTCGATTGCCAGTCACAAATCGTCGAATACTCATGAAAAGTATTTGATTACCAGGTCGCACAAGATCATTGATGAAAGCGAAGCTTCTCAAGCGTCCACTGACCAATCTTGATTTACTGGCAAAGGCAAAATCAATCAAACAATTTCTTGGTGTTTTTATGCCAAATGTACTTGCATCGATGGTGCTATGCACACGTGAATCTGACATCATTAATCTGTATTCATGAACAGGCACTGACACTCACTGGGTCGCATACGTGGTAACACATCAGTATAGTTTGTATTTTGACTCGCATGGACTTGCTCCGCAAGTCGAAGTGGTTAATTATTTATCCAGACACGGTTAACGTAAACGACAGAGTCATCTGCCATTGTTTTATTCGACTCTGCCAGTACAACCACAGTTGGATCGAACCATATACGGTCGTGTTGTCGTTGAAGCTCTGCGCGCCCTGGAGAGCTTACTAACCGGGCAAGCACTTCATGATTTCACATTAAAATATGTTTGTTGTTATTATACAACCATTTCTATTAACATTTACGGTCGTTACGCTGCTCGATGATACGGTGCTGATGTGAATCTGAGCCGATTTGCCACCAAAGCCACCAAAGCGGATTTGTCTCAGTTTGCCAGTCGTGTTATCGTTGGAGTTGATCCAGGTGACCTTGTGATTTTGGAAGATCAATCAGGCAAACATTAAACATCAAACGTTGACTGAAATCAGAGACAGCTACAAGTCGGTTGCGTTTATCAAAAACTATGTTGATATAGCCAATGGTGGGATAAAACAATACGTGGAACTGCAGATCGTTAAGGCGTCGGCACCACTACGCTTGGTAACTTCTTGGTACAAACTTACGGGACTATTAACCAAAGAAGGAGATGAATAGACTGGCATACCTTCTCGCACATAAGCTGGCATAGCCTTAGTAAACGGCCGACATAAGCTTCACTCTCATTTTTAACATCGCCTTTGACAGACTCAAATAACACATCTTAAAGGTGCTCAAGTCTGGATCATACTCGTTTATTATAACCGGAACTAAAGGCACGTGGGGTCTAATAGGAATGTTGATAAATGATAAGCGGCATCTTGATCGTGATTATGTACCACGTATCACAGAACCAGAACCTAATCGTAACATTTTTACACAGCTGCATTATCAGCTTCGTTTGTCACCGGAGATGAAATTTAGTTCGAAGCTCTTATGGTTTTTGCTGTCTTTAGTGCTTGTGTTTAAGACTAGGTTTTTTCATTATTCTGTATGTAATGGAATCTAACCGCGGTGATGTGTTGCAGAATTTATCGACGTGGTGTTAGATCAGCTGGCAGCGGACGTTAACATCGATCACAATTTTGTTCCACTTGTTGATGAATATCTGCGTTAAAAGGGTATTAACACACCCGCGTATGAACTGTGGTATAATTTTGTTAAGAGCCAAGAAGGAATTATCATTTGGAATCACCCTGATGTATCACAAACAACTGGAGGTCAGCTTGGAATCATCGCAACTGCACGTGAAGGTGGTCAAGCGTTGAAAGTAGCAGCAGATGCGAAATCTCTGCGGGATTGATTCTACAATGACGAAGTGGCATTCATCGATGTATCCACCCCGGTTACGTTCACCAATATTTTAAAAGATAGGCCTCGACACTTATTCAAAAAGGACGCACTTGTATGGTAACAATTATTGGGCAAAGACGATCGTTAGATGTCAAAGGTTTTGGTGTAATCAATGTGTATTTCAATAAAAAGGGTGCCAAACTACCAGAACGCTTAATCACCAGAGACGTAAGCCTTTCTGAGGCGGACGTTTTTACAACTCCATGATATTTGTGCCATTCAAACGGAATAACTGGTCAGAAATGCTCTTACGTATTGCACTTACGCGTGATGATGAGACCTGACAAGTTCTTCATGTCTTGAATTTAAAATACGCGATTGTCCTATTAATAGAAGACCTATGACAGACCCTCAGTCTTACCGACGTGAAAAAATAGTCTAAGCAGAAAAACAGCTGCCAGACGAAATCACCAAGAGAACCTCACTGATCGTGAAATGCAAACGTGCTTGTTTGGTCGTAGATGCTATTTGCGGTCTTGTTGCGGCAGCAACTGTCGGTCTTGGAGTGAATGGAATCACGACCATATCAACCATTGTGGGTGCAATAATCGGTATTGTTGTCGGAGCTATACCGATAATAGCCGATGTTTCTGGTGGTGCGAGCGAGTTAATTTAGACGAGACTGCATTCCCGAGTACGCGTCTATTCCTAATTGCTCTCAGTCACACACACACACACACACACACACACACACATACAAAATTGTAATAGGTAGCATTGAAGATAAAATAATCCGTGCGGCCGAGTTTGAGATATGGAAAATCACAGGCAACTCCGAGCACAAATTAGAAACAGCGCGGATTTACAAACAGAAAAAGGCAAATAAAATAACTGGTTATCCATCGAAAACACATTAACTTGCAGTGCGTATAATGATCGTTACCATAGACTTGCCTGTCTGAGTACATCATCATTATCATCATCATGATCTCTCTCTCTCTCTCTCTCTCTCTCTCTCTCTCTCTCTCTCTCTCTCTCTCTCTCTGTGTGTGTGCAGGATTATTTATTTAATTTTGTCGTGGTTTCTACGGTCCCTGCAGACTAGAGTAGCACTGTATCATAGTAGTACGAAAGGCCGGTATTTGCCGACTGGACCTCTTTGCCAGCCATTCCATGCGGACGAGACTACCTACCATGACTCAGTCACTCGCGTCACATGTCTGCTTGCAAGTGTGCATGATCAAAATTCAAAGTGAACGACAGAAAACACTCAGGTAGGGATTAAATGGTCATGGTGGGTAGAGGCGAGGGCGGGTGGAGACGCCGGCAAAGTGGGCCAGCGGGGCAAACCCTGTAGTTTTTTTACTGCTATTTCAATACTCCCAGAAACAAACTGAACTAATATTGAATCGCTTTTTTGTAGACATTTTTATAAACTTTTGTTCTCATAAACGTTTCTGCTCATTTTGCAAAGAATTAAATATTAGGTTTCTAGGAATTTTACATAAATTCAAACAAGAAATTAAGAGCACTCAAAAATAGAATTGTACTCGTGTAATAATACATGCTCTCAAATTAGCAATCCATCCATCGAAATGCAGAATGACCCCATGAAAAGCTGTGTATTGGCCTAAAAGTTTGTTTCATAGGGCAAATTTGATGCCTTTAGTAGTTTAATAATTAATTCATTACAAAAGCATTTATTCCGCTTTATTGGGTTGGTCATGTAAAGAAAAGAAATAATAATATAAATCCAGGACACTACTGTTAAAAAAACTGTATTTTTTTTATGAATTAACAGAATGATCAAAGGAAATTGAAATAGTACGATTGCGTCTAATGTTATTATCTTTTGTGGTTGCGTCAACATTTTGGAAACCATAATGAAATATAGGATGTATGTGTTGTACTTGCCATATAAGCCACTTTAATGGACGATTTGTGTGGAAGGTCTAAAGTAAACATCCACTGTGAGATAATAAAATACAACTCTCATATGATTTTGGCTGTTGGCTATTCTCTAAAACAAACGTATCTATTGAGTAATAAAACGTCCGGACTGGATCTTTATCTGTAACGTCATCGTTGCTTTTGGAAATATCTTAATCTCATTCAAGCGAATCGTCACGTAGCTCTGTGAGATCTGTGCCATACTATTGTCAGGTAAGAACTGACCTTTTCTTCTAAGGCTAGAACGAGATATTCCCAGAAAATGGAAACACGATTTCATCGGCTAATGAAATGTAATGCAGTCTTATGGTATTGCGATGCTAAGATGACCTTGCGTTCTATCTAAACCGTTGGATTTGGCTGAATGTATCACGTCTCCGGCATCGGTACTAGTATCACATTTGTTTTCCTTTACGTTTATTAATATTATTTCTCCTTAATGCATTTTGTTTCAGAAATTAGGCAATATAAACAGAACAATAGCACTTATTTGATTAATTAATTTAACCATGAAAGGTAGGTAATGAAGTAAAAAGTACAGTCGTTAAATATTATTTCATTAACTAATGTACATATTTATTCCGCCTGTCCATCTTCATCTTTCATTCGTTCACTCTATGGGTTCTTTCTTCTTGTCTTTCTTCCATCCTATCTTCATTTCTTCACCCTGTAATGTGCCTAATACATTATGTTCTATGTATTCAGTATGTTTAAAAGATCATATATTTCACGCTGAGAAGTTAGTAATATGTTATGAAAAGGATTCTTATAGGAAGTAAAAATAATTCACACAATCTTTATCATTCATGTCGGTTCAGTTTGCAGTACTAGATAACTGCCATTGAATATCTTTGACCTCTAGTGTTTCCTAAAGTATTATGTTAGAAAACGTAAGTACCTGAATATAAATATTGCCCCCGGGTCTCCCACCTTTACTGATCAATTAACATTGCATATGTGACTGTGTGTGCTTGAGTCCCAGGATCGACTGCTGTAGATGAGAATCTTGGCAGTAGCTTACCGCGAGTCGATGAAGTAGAAATGGATGTAATAAATGGTTAAGAAAACTTTTGTGGGGTTTTTTTTCATATCGATAAATTAATATTTCTTTCAAAAATAATCAAGCATGTACTGCCTGTTTTCTTTTTTGATTATTAGAACTTTTGTGGGGTTTTTTTTCATATCGATAAATTAATATTTCTTTCAAAAATAATCAAGCATGTACTGCCTGTTTTCTTTTTTGATTATTAGGGTTATTGCATATATGTATGTGTGGGTGGATGGGTGTAATACATTTACATATAATATATTCTATATTGTTCGTTAAGACAAACTTTTATAAAGCTTCAGCAATCATGTAATAATAATGTTTCCAAGAGGCATGAGTTCCACATCGTAGGAAATGCAAAATGAAGGAGTAAACGAGATGTAAACGAAAATAAATTGTCAAATTAAAGTTACAAGTATGATTCAGACAACTCATCTCAGTTGTATCTTCGTCGATTTTGTTTATTTATTGGAAAAAGCTATTTTTCTTTCAGAACACTAAAGACTGTCTGGCGCGTGCATAGTAAAGGGACAAAACTGTCCCTACAGTCAGTGAAATTAAAACGTCCAATAGTTATCTCCATTTCATCAATGATGTTTTAATTTATCTCTTGAAAAATATTTGTACTATTGACATTGAAAACTATTTTGTGACATATACATATTATGACACAAAGTGATATTCTCGCATTTGTTAAAAAAATAATTCTTGGTATATTCGTAAATTAAAATGTTAAATAGGATTAATTGTTATGGTTTTTCTCTTGAACCAAAACTGCTAGCTCTTAAACTTTTTTGGACATTTACAATATTTTATAAATTTCTGCACCACGGTACTGCTCCAATCAAACTTGGCAAAGCTTTACAGTCTAAAGTTCCAAATAAATGAATCCAATGAAAATTTTGAAAACTTTAAGGACTTAAAAACAGAACGGAGCAAACACGTGTTTGTCATTATTGTAATTATAAATTGATTAACAACAATTACAGCGACAATAATAGGAGAAGAGGATGATGAAGAGTGGTTATCTTAAAATTAATTTTTAAGTTTGAGAGAGAATTGCCATTCAGCTTCTCTTCATTGAAGTCAAGAAAGAAATAAGCATAGCATTCAAATATTTCGGGAAGCAATCAACAGTTAAATAGGAATAAAAGCAATTTAACCATGTAATTTAAAATATCCGCACTTGAAAAGTTGGAAAATACCGGATCTCATATATAACTATCTTGATGAAGTTAATTTGTCTGGAAATTCTCTACGCTGCATGCATACTTATTCTAATTGGTTTTGTGCATGCAACAAACATTTCACATTGTAAAAGGGTATAACCATTGTGTCTGGATTGCTTAAACTCATAGTCACAGAGTAAGAAAATTCATTGATTTATCTGCAGAAGAATTATTCTTATTTGTATCTCCGTATGGACTAAATGTTTATAGAGTTTGAAAAGGTGAACAAACTGTTTCAGAAAAAGGTGAACTGTTTTTTTTTTTATTAGGTATTTACTATATATTGATAAAATAAGTGCACTTATTTCTGCACGTCTGGTAAACATGTCATGTGCAGAAGGACAGGTGTAAAATATTGCACAGACAAGCATGCTGATAAAGGTCACGTGCTTTATTATTTAGGCATTTCGATCGGCAAAATCCAGTAGTAGCATTCTTGCATGAGAGTAAACAATCATGCAGGAATTATTAACATGAAATAACTCAGCTTAAGTTTTGACATAATTGTTCACATAATGGTGAAACAAAGCTGACTTCCTGTCAAATTAGTTTATAATCAAGTCCATTTGCATGAATCAGTATACATTGAGATAATGCATAATCTCCTTTTATAGTTATATTTCCCTCGTATTGGAGATGAAAGTAATACTAACTATTAGTAACAGTATTTGAAAGATGAATTTTCTATAGAATAAATGTTATTTTAGCATGTGAATATCACATATATATGGTCTTAAACTAAGTAACATAGAAAAGCAAAACCAACACGTTCAATAGAATTAAAAAAAATAATTTGTGTTCTTAGAATACAAAGTAGACATTAAACAGGAACTTGCCATATTATGAATTAAATCCCAACTGATCCTAAAAGTTCTATCACAAGTACAAAAGTATAGAGTGTTCCGAATGAATTCCAATATTAAATGTGCAGATGTGTCGGTAGTCTTGGATGAGCTGATGTGCTACAGTCTAGATGTATCACAATGATATAATGCAGATGTCCTTGAATGAATTCACAGTAATCACAATGTAGTGATCTAGTTCAAATGTTAATGAGTACTGTGTAATTCCAATTAATAATTTTAAAAAATATTAAATCCTCTCAAATTATAACTGAACACAACTGTAAGACTGACCCCAGAAGGCAGATGTTAATATAGGAATGAACAAGTTTGGCGTATACATCCTTATACAATCTCCACTTGACCTATGTCGGAATAACCTTTTCTATAACAGACTCTATGATTTCAATGGAAAACTACCCCAAACGGTAAACAAGGTCATATCTGTTTTCTTAAATTTTAGCGAATCAGCTTGACCAAAATCAGTAGACCATGGGGTTATTTTCCAAGAGAAAAACCAATGTTCTGAACTAAAATACAGGTAAACATGCTTATAAATGATCATTGTCTTCAAATATACTCTACAAGCATGGACAACAAGTATCACAGTAGTATGTTGTTTACTAATGATCACTACAATCTACAATCGTGGACAAAAGATAAACACAAAATATAGATATACATAGCAACTGAAACTGTGACTTTCCTACTGATTCTAACGTGATATCTTTAATTTATATTACTGTATCTGCAAAGTTAATGTACGAGATCATTCCTTTCCTCCTCGTGAGATGAAATTTATATAGGATTAGCGGGTAGAAACACTTGAAATATATGCGTTATTCACTCAGAACAAGCAAATGTTCTTTTTATTTTTATTTATGATCAAACTTACTGGCTAATAATATGTATACGGATTGCAGTAGTGGGTTTCAGAAGGTATCTCGCGCGATGATGTCAAATGTATTACCATTTGTGGTCTGGCGTGATGTGTGGACTTTCGCATACAAAATATCAGTAGTAACATAATTCTCTTTTCCTAATTAAATATAAAAATGCACAAAAGAAAATAAAGCTGAAGAAAAATATACACAATATGGGAAATGATCTCGGTTCTGTTTGACAGGTGACAGTGCATATCATTAGGGCTGCAGTGGAAAAACAAAACATTTTTCATAATACAATCCAATGAATTTTCAAAATTATTTCCCTCGGAAGAGCAACTACTTACTAGTATAATATTAAAAGGGAATAATGGAAACAAAACGGTAAGACAAGCTTTTTCTTAATTTAAAGTTGGAAACCAATATTTCATGTACATGTAAAAGCTCAACATTTATCATCTGATCTTAATAATATTTATTATTAAAACATTGCCAGTTCTATGGATTAATCGATTGCTCCCATATGTAAATTGTAACTAAATATTTGTTTGTTATTCAATTGATATCAAGTTGGTATTATCCACACATTCTAAATTTACATTGGAATACTTGATTTTGTCTTTTAATTTTTAAACGAAAATGTGAGAAATTCAAAATACATTTTTGTTTTAGCAACACTAAAAATTCTGTATAAATCACAAACAAATAACTGCATTAAGGAATCAGCCAACATTATGGTGTCCGTTTGGTCGACATGCCAACATTATGGTGTCCGTTTGGTCGACATGCCATGGGTACCAGCCTAGAATTGCAGAGAAAGAACATAAATGTGATCCAAATTTCTACAACATGATCAAATTTTAATGTATGCAATGTATATTTACTACTTGCTAAATACTCTAAATTTGTCACTTATTCCAATTTAAGAATAATCGTTCTTATGGGTAGTCCTATTTTCAGTTTCTGTGACATAATACTTCGATGATCAACAACACCGTTTTAAATGCTCCATTACGTATAAAATCTATACTTAAAAAGTTTTGTCCTTGTAAATGAATGAATTTCATATTGAACAGAGTGGTTAGTAGTCTTAAGTGTATATCTCTAAGGAAATGCAATTTGGCCTCCATCGATCCAAGACATTTTCTGTTGGTTCTACATGCTATCTGTGCCATTTTCAATCAACTGAAATCCTACTTGTTTAATTAAAAATTTCAACATTTACTGTAAACGGCTTTCAATGCACTCGATTTGCATCCATAAGCAAAATCTGATCGTAGCAGTTTCGGAATATTTGAGAAATATACAACAGAAATGCTTTTATTTTTTACAACCTGATTGTAGTCAAGCAGAATAAATGAGCAATGTATATTTGCATCTGAAAATATTAAAAGAGACAGATTGTCAATTCAGATTTTGTTTGACAAACGACTATTTAACTTTGGGAAATTTTGTTCTTTTTAAAAGGCTCAGTATTTGGCTTCATCATTTTTGCTGTTCATCTTTCGAGTTCGAGGATGATCACGATATCAAGGACTGGTTTGGGTTCTGTGAGCGCATGAATGTCTGCTCAGGCCAATTTGAGCTCTGAACTGTCTGTGTAGTACTTGGCAGGAGATGCCAATGGCGTTTGGCTGATCAATAGACAATCTTCTTTACTTCGGCCACTCCAGAAGACGGTGCAGCCGTCTCCTGCTTCGGAGAGGTGTCTTTTCTCAGCTACACGAATTTCACTCTGGGCTTTTATCTGAATATTTAATCTGACCAGTTTTCTGCCAACTAGAAGTGTTCTTTGCTTTGGTCTATTTGCTGATGTACTGTCCACTAGTATGCGTACGTTCCAGGCACCGATGGTGAGTTTTGTCATTTTTATCTTCCTACTTGATGTTCGACCGCTAACACGGTATCCACGTCAGGCGCAGTGTGCTGACAGGGGTAAAAGTGAAGCATGCAATGTTTAAGGCACCCTTTCTAGGACTACCTGCATCATTGGAGGTGAGCAATGTGATCCTAAAATGACTGCTCAACTATACAAAGGGTTACCGAGTATCACTGCTGCTTCGGTCCAGTGAAAAGGGACCCTATGCCCTAAGCCGCCTGTGTGCAGGTCTACAGCTACAGTTCAAAGAGCATCCACACCTTGTATTTTGCGGTCGCTCTTTGCCACAGGACTTGAAAGTCTAAGGTGGGGAGAGGGAAATAGTGTCATGATATGCGCGAGAGAGTTGGAATTAAGTGAGAGAAAGATGCACAGAGTTTCCCTCACTTACTCGTCCAGGCCTGTCTGAATCCAGTGGCACGACGTCTGGAGACACGTTCGGATGCAGTGGATGACCATCAGTTCCCACTGCACATGGGCTGATACCTGAGTTGTCCACAAAGATCTTGCCATTGGCCTTCACAGCTACAGGTAGTAGTCTACAGTTGCAAAGTCTATTAGATGCAACTTAAACAAGAAATCATGCTTGCGAAATTTATTCAACAAATTTCCTTGTAATTTAATTTTATTTACTTTGTTCTTATTTACATTGAATATTCTCTTTCACGTCATCTTTATTAAAGTAACTGTAAATGTTTCAGCTTTACCCTGTACACTGCTACTGATATCTTACATCATTTTTCTCTTTGACTTATTTCAGTTTTGTTATTAATAGGTGATGTCAAACTGAATCCAAGTCCGTCCAGTTCCGATACATTAGATGTAAAGCTTACATTCATTTATTCACTTAAAAATTAGATCTATCCGAAACAAGTGAAAATATCAATAACATTTGTTTAAATTATTCATTGGAACTACAAAGTGCTAATTGGACAAAAATATTATTCTTCACACAGAGAGTGTGTTCCAGAGAGCAGCCATTGGCATTTCAGTTGTCTTTAAAGCAGCAAGATGAGAGGCACCGAATAAATGATTTTCCGTAAGGCTAGAAATATAATTGTAACTTTCTAGGCGACAATGTGAATTAGCTGAAACGATCTATACTTCACCTTTCCTGTATCAAACCAAGATTTAATATTTCAACAATGCAATACGAGACACGAACCTTTCCAGTTTATTCCGATCGATATATATATATATATATATATAT